>OZ035883.1:128411996-128520618 GCA_964034835.1 Muscina levida | reverse complement strand
TACCGCCGTCGTGGGGGGCAAACCTTCGTAGGATGCACCAGGGTAAAGAGCTGTTATCTACACTTGGTGTGACTAACTATCTACGGAGCGCAAAAGACCGAAGCGCTTGGAATTATTTTCTACATGCGGCCACTAATAGATAAATTTTTGTTGCTGCTGCCAATTAATAAGAAGAAGAAGAAGTATATACTAATATATTTGTTATCATTCAACAGTATGCGTCATTATAATAACTCACATTCATTCAGTGCTCCTCTCTTACTTACTTACTTACTAAAGTGGCCCATTACAACTTACGAAAGTAGTTCACCAATTTGAGGCCTGATGTGCTAAAGAATTCCACACGCTTCGGTCTTCTGCGTGTGTTTTCCAGTTAGTCCTACCAGATGGTGGCACGTCGCCTACCACTTGGTCCTTCCAACGGAGTTTAGGGCTCCCTGCTCTGCGCCGTCCTTCAAGTTCGCCTTCAAACACCTTTATCGCTGGAGCATTTACATCCATTCTGGCAAAATGTCCCAGCCATCGTAGTCATTGGATTCTGTCTCTTTTAGCTACGTCGATGTCGTGGTAAAGCTCATACAGCTCATGGTTCATCTGATGGCGAAACTCGCCGTCGACACAGATAGATCCATATATTTTTCGAAGTATACTCCCAGGTTTTGTATGTCCGTTGTCGTAAGTACCCATGATTCGGCAGCATACAAAAGAACGGATAAGATTAGCACCTGGTAAAGCTGCTTCTTAGTATTCCGAGATAAGGTGGTGTTACTAAAATGCTGCCGAAGTCCGTAGAAACATTTATTGGCGAGCACTATTCTCCGCTTGATTTCTTGGCTGACATTATTTTTCTTATAGACGGAAGATCCGAGGTAGGTAAATTCATCTACTACATCAAAACAATAATTTTCAACGTTGACGCTGCGTCCCCATCGAGAGGACTCTTTGTTCGTCGAAATCATTATTTCTGTTTTGTCCTTGTTGACCGCTAAACCCATTTTTGCTGACTCCTTTTCTAGTGATGAAAAAACTGCAGTAACATCCCGCAGATGTCTATATCATCGGCATAGGCTAGTGGCATGTGGCTTTTGTGGAATATTGTGCCAGACATGTTGACACCAGCCTTTCTCATCACCTTCCCCATAACTATATTAAATAGTGTACAGGACAGGCTATCTCCCTGCCTGAGATCTCTTTCTGTGTTGAATGATTCAGAGTGCTCCTTACCAATCTTAACCGAGGATTTGGTGTTGTCTAAGGTACATCTGCAAAGTCGAATTAGTTTTGCAGGAATACCAAACTCAGACATGGCCTCATAAAGCCTGTTCCTTATCGGAGAGTCGAAGGCAGTTTTGTAGTCGACAAAGAGGTGGTAATGTCGAACTGCATTTCATGAATTGTTTCCAGGATTTGTCGTAGAGTGAATATTTGATCCGTCGTAGATTTGCCAGGTCTAAAGCCGCACTGATATGGTCCAATTAGTTTTTCTACAATTGGCTTTAGATGTTCACACAATATGCTTGAAAGGACATTGTACGCAATTGGTAATAGGCTTATTCCACGATAGTTGTTACATTCACTACGATCTCCTTTCTTGTATATGGGACATAACAGACTAAGACTCCAATCCCAGTTCTAATACAGTGTTCTAACATTCCAGGAGCATATCCTCAAATCATGGTCCTTAATTCGTTTGCGGTGGTCGTCAACATTTTGGGGGGTCCATTTTATTCTTTTTTTACTTGTTTTCATTGCAATTGTTCAAACGTCGGTGGTGGGTTACAAGCCCAGCGCACCACGTCGCAGTTTTCTCCTCCAGCCAGGATTTTATTGCAGCCGTCCATTCTGGGTCAGACGCTGACCAGGGTACCGCTCACTCTCAGCTGACGTGCCTGGTTTTTAGGTTTCGCCCCTCAAAGTAAGCCGTGCTCTGACGGGTGTCAGAAGCACGTTTCCAGGCGTCACCACCTGGAGGTATTTCGTTCGCTGTAGTACCACGAATACGGAGACTTGAAGTGCAATTGGCAAGGATCACTCCAGGTTTGCCAAGTTAAACCGATCAGAAGCTTTACCTTGCATCACACTCCCGACCCCTAATAAAATTATGACTTCCCTCATTTATTAAAAATTAACCCACCGCGTTTTATTAAATACATTATTGACACCCTATTTCCTACTGGCACCCTTTCCTAGGACATGTTCATTCATTGTGCGTTTTTTAGGTTTACCTCATTTTTAATAAAAAAAACAACCCCAACTTGTTTTCATTCACTTTTTGTGCGTTTGTTGGCTGTGGTTTCTGATTTATGTGCAGCTCAATGTTAATGTTGAAAACACAACACAAATTCCATTTATAATCAAGTGGGAATATTCTAAAGGGTTTTCTGGTGTTAATTTAGTCCATAAATATTTGTATGTTCATTTGGGGAAAAAAAATATAGTTGGTGTTGTGTATGACCATTTTTTGTGATTTGTTAATTTGGTTTGGCTTAATGTAACCTACAGTGAGAGTTACAACTAAGAAATATAAATCGCAACATATTTGTAGAAGGTTAAATTATTATAAGTAAATGTCGTTGTCTTCAATGGTTTTGTAAAAATTTTTATAATATTTTTTTTTTTATTTTAGTTGATTAAATTGTTAAGTTATTATTGTGAAAATTTAAATTTTCTAACATTCTGTAGAATTACATTTAATACGTATTAGTAATATTAATAACGTATTAGTAATACAAATAGATACCGCTTTGTGTACGGTTACGTATACGCATTATCATTTATATAACTAATATGTTAAAAATCATTGCACTGCAATCAAATTATCTTTGTTCTTATAATTCTTATAATTAGCATTAGTTATTACAATTTATATGCCATATATATTTATTTAATTTATTTTTTAGGGTTCTAAATAGTCTACTTGATCGCTTATAATTGCCGCAATTATTTTTTTTCGCCTCACGTTATAGCAATTAACAACAATGTTTTCTATTCGATGAATTTAATGGTTTATAATGAGATGTATATATTTTATGCCTACGTGTCTGTGTGTGTGTATGTATGTGTGTGCGTGCGTTTGGCTGTGTGCTAAAGTACATATTTGTTGTGTTAATTAATTATATAAATAATGTATAGCCTTAATTTTGTAGCTGTACATACGTACGTTGTGCAAATAATATAAAGACTTAAAACAAATAAACGTATTCCAGTGAAGGATAGTATAGGCTAAAAACATAAAGTAAATAGTATCATATACTAATAATATGTTTAGGAAAATTTGCTGTAAAAGGCGAAAACCCAAAAAATTTTCAAATACCGAAGGTTACGTATAAAAGGCATAGTTACTGATTACTAAACCGATTTCAAAAGGCTACATAAAGGATCCACTCTTGCTGGCAATTTAAGTGCATCACTGATAACTTTGAAGGTGTAGATTGGGCAGAAAATATATTACAACTTTTAAGAAAACGACAGTAGCGAAGTGGTATCATATAATGGCTCTCAAGGGTGATTGAAATATTTTTCATAGTATGTTTGAAGGACACGTTGACCTTTATGCAACAGCAACTTACCTGGGTATGTTTGCGTTTTCAAAAAGCTATAGCTGTGATCTGGATAATCGAATGGACTTGAAATTTCATGATATCCTGCTAGACGTAATAGTTCCAAGTTTGGTTAGAATGGGATCACCCGTTTGGAAGATAAAGCCCACTTACCAAGTTGCACCTTACATCAACAGCATAAACACATGGGTATGTATAGTAAAATGCTGGCAAATATGATGATATAATTGAAGTATTGTATTGTTTATTTTGAGTTACTTTTAAGTAAACGACATTTATGTTGGCGTCCTCTGGGTCGTCGTCAGATTCCAAGAGATCGTCCTTATCTACTGCTACCGAGTTAGAGTCTATTATGTTTTATCTTCAGTCTCCTTGGGCTAAAGACTTTTTTCACATTCGCTTTTGTATTAGTGGCAAAAGAAAGTCACTATTAAGTATTATGATGGCCGTCCTGGAGTCTTACACCGCTTCAGTAACCTTAACTTCTTTCCAGTCCTTTGTGGGTAATTAATGATAACTGTATTGAAGAATTGCCACGACCAGGCCAAACCTCCCCGAGCGATTTTATAGCTGCTTTGTATAGTAGCGCTGGGCGGTCTATGATCGCCCAAATAGGGTGGTTCTTAGCGGCATCCTTGTACCAACTTTGTAGTGTGCGTGCAGAATTAAATTTGCATCTTTTGGATCCCGGATGGGTAGTGTCCTTATACCGCTGCCATTTAGGAGTTACATTTGAGTTTTGACGTCCTCCGCAGGAGGTACGCTACCTTTTAACTCCTCGATGTGGAATTGTGCTCACTGCAGATAACCCTTTTCCTGCTCCGGTTTGACACCGAGCCGACTAATTACTTTATTGGCAGAACGCGTGGTCTTCTGGAAGGTGTTTTGTGCCTAGGGGAATAGTAGTGGAAAGCAAGGCCGGTTAGGCCGAGGTAGGTTCATCGCAGGGAATCGAATTATTATTCGCCTTTTCTCCTTGTTCAGCTGGAGCCACTAAGAAAGCCAAATTGGCGGCCAACTAGAGCCTTGCTGCGTCACCAGCAACTGAAACGGGATTTCGACAGGATTACATCCCAACAGTACCTTGGGTGCCTTTGAGGTACTTAGTTTCGAGGAACCACTATCTACCCGGCTTGGATTATGACCGTCTACAGCCTGAAACAGACGCTGTCTACGGCGATTATGAAGCCCGGTGAACGTTGGCAACTAAAATTTTGAAGTGGTACATGATTTTGTCTACCTTGGCTCGGCTGCAAACAACGATAATAATGTCAGCCTGAAAAATCAAGAGACTTACTTTAGTGGTCCGTTACAACCTACGAACCTGGTTCCAAAGTTAGAGGCCTGAGGTCTTTTGCGTGTGTTCTCCAGTTAGTCCTACCAGATGATGGCACGTCGCCTACCACTTGGTCCTTCCAACGGAGTTTGGGTCTCCCTGCTCTGCGCCGTCCTTCAGGTTCGCCTTCAAACACCTTTCTCGCTGGAGCACTTACATCCATCCTGACAACATGCCCCAGCCATAGTCGTCGTTGAATTCTGACTCTTTTAGCTACGTCGCTGTCGTTGTAAAGATCATACAGCTCATGGTTCATCCGATGACGAAACTCACCTTCGACACAGATAGGTCCATATATTTCGGAGTACTTTTCTCCCAAATGCTTCCAGGTTTTGTATGTCCGTTGTCGTATGCACCCACGATTCGGCGGCATACAAGAGAAAGGGTAAAATTAACACCCGCTACAGCTGTTTCTAAGTATCCCGATATAAGGTGGTATTACTAAAGTTCTGCTGAAGACCACAAAAACATCTTTTTGCGAGCACTTTTCTTCGCTTGATTTCTTGGCTGACATTATTTTTCTTGTTGATGGAAGGTCCGAGGTAGGTAAACTCATCGAATACCTCAAAACAATAATTGTCAACGTTCACGGTGCCTCTTCATCGAGAGGACTCTTTGTTCGTCGAAATCATTATTTTTGTTTTGTCCTCGTTTACCGCTAAACCCATTTTTGCTGACTCCTTTTCTAGTGATGAGAAAACTGCAGTAACATCCCGCAGATTTCGCCCAATGATGTCTATATCATCGGCATAGGCTAGTGGCATGTGGCTCTTGTGGAATATGGTGCCAGACATGTTGACACCAGCCTTTCTCGTCACCTTCTCCATAACTATATTAAATAGTGTTGAATGGTTGAGACTGATCCTTACCAATCTTAACCGAGGACTTGGTGTTGTCTAAGGTACATTTGCAAAGTCGAATCAACTTTGCAGGAATACCAAACTCAGACATAGCCTCATAAAGCCCATTCCTTATCGGAGAGTCGAAGGCAGCTTTGTAGTCGACAAAGAGGTGGAAGGTGTCGATCTGCTTTTCATGGGTTTTTTCCAGGTCCGTCGTAGATTTGCCAGGTCTAAAGCCGCACTGATATGGTCCAATTAATTTCTCTACAATATGCTTGAAAGGACCTTGTACGCCTTTGTTAATAGGCTTTTTTCACGGTACTTCTTACATTCACTACGATCTCCTTTTTTGTATATGGGACATAAAAGACTGAGACTCCAATGCCCGGGCATGCTCTCCTGTTGCCAGATGTTCTCCACGAGCTGATCCTAATCAACTCCTTCCCACCAACCTTAAATAATTCAGCAGGGAGACCATCGGCTACAGCTGTTTTGTTGTTTTTAAGGCGGGAGATTGCCACACGTATCTCGCTCTGGCTCGGAGGCGGAAAATAAAAACCATCGTCATGGATTGGAGCTGGGTCTTCTGGAGTGGTGTCCGCATCCAATGATCTCTCCATATCTTCAGAACGTTATCCGGGCCCTTCACTAGTTGGCCATCACTGTCCTTGCAGGAGGGCAACCCTGTTCAACGCATTCTCGCCTTAGCTCTCTGGTACAGTTTTCGGGCTTTCCCTGCTTCGGAGCAACTCTGTGCACTCATTCTGGTCCTTCTTCAGCTCTTTATTTTCAGGTTTCAGGTCAAATAAAACATTTGACGCATAACAGTCAGGCCCAATATTTTATTACAATAAGTTTAATTTTGAAATAATTTGAAATAATAATTCTGAACTATCATAAAAGCACAAACGGATTATGTCTATATATATTCAACTATTTCCAACATAATTACTCAAATAAATCTTTATCGTTTTTTTAAGACGTATGACCAACCAGTACAATCGGTTGCATCCAAAATATTTCAGTTTGTTCCACAAATTCCAAAAATAAATAAAATTACTAATACGTCTAGTACACACTACATGAGTATGATCGATGCGGCATAGTAACATTATTTATTATTAATTTAAATTTAATTTAAATTAACAGCTGATAATGAAACAGTCAGTTAAAATAAAAAATTTGACGTATAAGAGTGAGGCCAAATATTTTATGATAATAAATGTATTAATATCAGTTCTTAATGGTCATGGTTTCCTTAAATTATCGCAAAAACTTTCTACAGAAAAAATTTACAAAATTAAAACGCAATATTTTGGATGCAAAACGCGGCACATGACTTTATAGTGCCTCACTTTGCATCACAAAATAAAAAAAAATCACAAAATCACCCATCAACTACTTCGCCTATTCACTCCCACATACAGCGCTCTGCAAATCATCAAACTCCTATCCTACGAAAAAAAACTCATCCACACTCCAAATGTTGAGAGCCTGAAAGTGTGCTTCAAAAATCAAGAGGAATAGACTCAGTCGAAGAAAAACATACAAATAAGCTTAAAAGTCACAACAAAAAGTCAATACTGGCGGTATGGCAAAAATGACAACTCACACAGTTGTCATAAGTTTAGCCCCCAAAGAAAGTACCAGAAAAAACTCACCAAAAAAAAAAAATATTGCCAAAAGGACAAACACAAGAAAGGGCAATGGGGAAAAGAAAACAAAACAAAACATAGCAAAAGAAAAACATTGTCAATGAAACATGCGGGTTTGGTTTGTAGTGAAGAGCAACAAAAAAACAACACACACCAACACACACTTACAGCAATCAAAACAAAGATGTAAAGAAAAATAGAACACAAAAAAACGTGGCTGGATGATGGTGGCGGCCAGGATATAAGAGAAACAGTACCTAGGGAAAGGTTGAGGCTGAGGGTAGGACGCAAACACTGCCGGCCTGAATATGTGACTGTTGATAAAGCTAAAGATGGGGTTCCACAAAAGTTGACGATGCTGACATCAGTGATGATGACGTTTTTCGCCGCCCTCATCCTGCTGGGCAAGCAAGATAAATAAAAGAAAGGTTACGTATAGGGAGCGGGGGTAAGGGCAACCTCTCGTGGGAACTCGTACATATAATATTTCTTTTACACTCAATTTTCGCTTCATCAATAAATATGGAATATAAGATATTTATATATAATGTGTGTATGATGTCAGCATAACAGTGCTACAGTAGGCAGATATATTTAAGGGAAGGCTGTGAAACTTGGCGAGAAAATGTGAGCATTAAATTGCGTTCTAGCGCAAGTTGCAATAAGTTAAAAAATATTACTATATTATTACAATTGGCGTATGAGTTATATGGCATAGAAAATAATATTACTCATACGTAAATTTTCGTTCCCTAACATAGTACAACATTTTTAAGCTCATTGATTTGGGACTCAATTTTGAGAACTGCACGTGAAAGTAGCCTCAAAAAGAAGAAGTTCTGCATCATTCGTTTTGTTAACGTACATGCCAAATTTAATTTAATATCGATTTGAAGTTAGTAAGTATCGTATGGGGGATTTGTTACGTTTTAGGCCCTTTTGTTTGAAATCTTCTCCGGATTTCTAGGCTGACATTATTTGCTTTGTTGATGGCGGAGCCTAGGTAGACAAAATTATCTACCACCTCGAAATTATAGTTGTCAACGTTCACGCAGTTTCCCAAACGAGTAGATTCTTTGTTCGTTGAAACTAATAACTTCGTTTTGTCCTCGTTCACCGTTCGGCCCATTTTCGCTGATTCCTTCTGAATACCTGAGAAGGCTGCAGTCACATCCCGCAGTTTTCGACCGATGATGTCAACGTCATCAGCGTACGCGAGTAGCATGTGGCTTTTGTTGAATATAGTGCCACTCGTGTTTACTGCAGCTTTTCTCATTATCATCTCCATCACAATGTTGAAGAGATCGCACGATAGGCCGTCGCCTTGTTTTACTCCTCGTCTGGTATAGAATGGCTCCGTGCGGCTTTAGACCTGGTAAATTTACGACGGATTAAATATTCACCTAACGACAAATCCTGGAAAAAAATCATGAAAAGCAGATCGATACCTAACACCTCTTTGTCGACAACAAAGCTGCCTTCGACTCT
This sequence comes from Muscina levida, assembly GCA_964034835.1. Taxonomy (NCBI): domain Eukaryota; kingdom Metazoa; phylum Arthropoda; class Insecta; order Diptera; family Muscidae; genus Muscina; species Muscina levida. Next base: position 128,511,737 of record OZ035883.1, on the reverse strand, counting down.
CCGATAAGGAATAGGCTATATGAGGTCATGTCTGAGTTTTGTATTCCTGCAAAGCTGATTCGACTTTGCAGATGTACCTTGGAAAACACCAAATCCTCGGTTATGATTGGTAAAGATCACTCTGAACAATTCAACACGGAAAAAGGTCTTAGGCAGGGTGATAGCTTCTCCTGTATACATACTATTTAATATAATTATGGATAACGTGATGAGAGTGGCTGGTGTTAACATATTTGACACCATATTCAACAAGAGCCACATGTCTCTAGCATATACCGATGATATAGACATCTTTGTCCGAAATCTGCGGGATGTAACTGCAGTTTTTTCATCGTATGAAAAGGAGTCAGCAAAAATAGGTTTAGCGGTCAACGAGGACAAAACAAAAATAATGATGGCGACGAACAAAGAGTTCTTTCGATGGGGACGTACCGTTAACGTTGACAATTATGGTTTTGAGGTAATATATGAATTTACCTGCCTTGGAAGTTCCGAAATCAAGCGGAGAATTGTGCTCGCCAATAGATGTGTCTAAGGACTTCGGCAGCACTTTAGTAACACCACGTTATCTCGGGATACTAAGAAACAGCTTTACCAGGTGCTAATCTTACCCGTTCTTTTGTATGCTGCCGAATCATGGGTACTTACGACAACGGACATACAAAACCTGGGAGTATTCGAGAGAAAAGTACTCCGAAAAATATATGGACCTATCTGTGTCGACGGCGAGTTTCGCCATCGGATGCACCATGAGCTGTATGAGCTTTACCACGACATCGACGTAGCTAAAAGTGTCAGAATCCAACGACTACGATGGCTGGGACATGTTGCCAGGATGGATGTAAATGCTCCAGTGTGAAAGGTGTTTGAAGGGGAACCTGAAGGATGGCGCAGGGCAGGGAGACCCAAACTTCGTTGGAAGGACCAAGTGGTTGGCGACGCGCCTAACTAACTGTAGAACACACGCAAAAGACCGAAGTGTGTGCAATTCCTTATTACTTTAGGCCTCAAATTTATGAACCACGTCCGTAAGTTGTAATGGGCCACTTAAGTGAGTAAGTATTACTGTATAAGTGTACAAATCATACCGAGAAAATGTTAATACCGTATTGCCTATCAACGCTACTCCCCATGTTGCTTTAAAGAACTATGAGTAACTCGATCAATTGATTTTGATTTAGATTTCTGTTAGTATTAACAACTAGCTGACCCGGCAAACGTTGTTCTGCCATACAACTTCTGACTCGGCGAACTTCGTCTCGCTCCAAGTTAACGCCTTCTTCTAAGCTCCAGAGTAATATTAAAACACATATAGTTAAAATTTTAATGTGACTTAATTGAATTTAATCGAAATCAGTGAAGAGCGGTCTGATAAACAATGTTTTTCGATTTGTTTTTCGGCGCTAAAATAAACTGAGAAATTCGAGGTTGATCCCACAAACTTCCAATGATTGGTCTTGCGATTTATTGATTGTCATCGCAAAAGCCAATCGAATGGGGAAATGAGGATGGCGAGAAGCGTTTGACGAAAATCTTCCGACAGAAATATTGTAGCCCCCACCAAATCGTTTCGAATCACCTTATAAATCCTTCATTTTTCGGTCAACTGCCTAGAAAATTCGCTGTTGCTGAACTTCTGGATATTGTGCCCAATGGCTTGTCAACTGTGAGAAGATTCATCGCCAACTTCAAAGCGGGGTGTACATTTTGACCGCCTTTCAACAAAGTGGCAGCAGATGATGCAACAGCTAACGCAATTTGCGATCGATACGCATAAAAATTATTTGAGCTAACCTTTTTATTCGTTTCTTTTCCTGATGACTTGTAAACAAACCTGTCGTTGTATTTACCATCTTTATTGTGGTGATATTCGCCCTCTCCACGGCAGAACATCAACGGGTATTGAAGTGCATCATATGACCGATGAGTTTCCCGACGCTTGAGAACAATATCGTGTGATTCCACATTCTCACCCTGCAGTACCTGTGAAGCCATCGATATTCATATGAACAACTTTAAATGCAGTTATCTCCTAACAAAAATGTTCGATCGCAAAAAGAATACAGTTGGGATCTCATCTTAAAATAGATTGGGATCTCACCTTGAAATGAGTAGCACGCCGTCGATATCCATATGGAATGGTAAAAAGGTGGTTAACATGCATGATTATACCTTAATTCTAAGCCAAGGTATGTGTAAATTTAAAATTTTACAGAAAACGCCTTTAAAGTTTGTATTCGTATTCGAAACCCGAATTGTTGGATAAAGGTATTTTTCGAATAAACCGGAAACCGGTTTTCTGAAAAATTCAAGTATTTGAACACTATAATTGTATCCAATGCAGAAAATATTGCAACTGTTCGATTATTTCGTGTTTTATTGAAGTAAAAATTGCACAACGTTGATCTAGTTCTATTGCCGAATCACCAACGAAATAGATCTTAATGAACTTATGATCTTCGTTTGGTGGTGGTAACAAAGCGGCAGCTCGATGATGTATTTGCCCTTCGAGCAAAACGGGAGGACAGACTATGAACCAATATCAACGCAGCGAAGATCTTTGTAGGCGATTGTGGAATCGTATTCAAAAGCAGTTCGATTCTAGTCTATATTTACGACTGGTCTCTTCTAGTAACATTTTGTCGAATTTGAGGTGGTGATTGTGCAGCGCGAAACTGTGCATTATGGGCACGTCTCCCAACATTTTTTTGGCCCGTTCCTTTTGCGTTTGATTATTACGGACGTTCTGACTAATTATAGCACGTCGCGTACGCCGTCCAAAGTTTGATTGTCTTATAGGAGGCTTTAGTCTAGTAAATAAATCCGTAAAAACAACCATGTCCTTTCGAAAAATCCAAATTTTTCGAGTTTTTCCGAGTTTTCCATCAAGAATTTGCCTATTTTCCATTCGGAAAGTCATGTCGGAATAATTATCTAAAATTTTTCGCAGTAACATCGTCAAATCATACGACGAAAAGCTAAATGTCGTCGAAAAAAAATTAAAAATTTTCGAATTTTTCCGGAATTTTAAAACAAAATTTTTCTATTTTTCCATTCGAAAAGTCATTCGCAATTATTGAACACAAAATTCCATACAAAAAAAAAACAGTTTTCGGTTATTCTAATTTCCCGGCTTTTCCGGAGGATTTTCCCTTCTCCTGGCAATTGCGAACAACTGAAAAAATATCAGCAAGATCGGTCCAGCCGTTCTCTCTTATGATGAATTACTATATGAATTAATTTTGTCGAAGGCATTAAAATCTTTCGATTTTTTTCTGGAATTTTCCGAGTTTTCCACCAAGAATTTTTCTATTTTTCCATTCGAAAAGTCATAAGTGTTCGAAATTGTTCACATTTACCTCGCCCAAAATTACCAAAACATACGATAAGATGCAAAATTTTCTCGAAAAAAATATTTTTTTTTGGCATTTTCTATAATTTTCCAACTTAAATTTTCTATTTTTCCATTCGAAAACCGACAAAAATTTAATTTCGATTTACCTCAAATCAGGCGATGAAATGCAAAATTTTGCCGAAAAAATTCACATTTTTCGGTTTTTTTTTTGGAATTTTCCGAGTTTTCCACCGACAATTTATATATTTTTCTATTCGGAAAGTCATTTCGGAATAATTATTAGAAAATTTTTCGCAAGTTACATCGTTCAAAACTATCAAATAGTACGACAAAAAGCAAAATTTCGTCGAAAAATAGTATTAAAATTTTTCGAATTTTTCCGGAATTTTCTGAATTTTCCAACAAAATTTTTTTTATTTTTCCATTCGAAAAATCATTCATAACAATGGCACAAAAAATTCCATACAAAAAAGCAATATTCGGGTTTTCCAATTTTCCGGCTTTTCCGAAAGATTTTTCCAAAATTTTCTTCCGTAAAAACCTACTCCTGTCAATTACGAATAACTGAAAAAAAAATTGAGCCAAATCGGTCCAACCGTTCTCGAGTTTTGCGCTTAGCAACACATTCAGCGACTTATTTTTATATTATAGACTAGCTGACCCGGCAAACGTTGTTCTGCCATACAACTTCTGACTCGGCGAACTTCGTCTCGCTCCAAGTTAACGCCTTCTTATAAGCTCCAGAGTAATATTAAAACACATATAGTTAAAATTTTAATGTGACTTAATTGAATTTAATCGAAATCAGTGAAGAGCGGTCTGATAAACAATGTTTTTCGATTTGTTTTTCGGCGCTAACATAAACTGATAAATTCGAGGTTGATCCCACAAACTTCCAATGATTGGCCTTGCGATTTATTGATTGTCATCGCAAAAGCCAATCGAATGGGGAAATAAGGATGGCGAGAAGCGTTTGACGAAAATCGTCCGACAGAAATATTGTAGCCCCCACCAAATCGTTTCGAATCACCTCATAAATCCTTCATCTTTCGGTCAACTGCCTAGAAAGCTCGTTGAAGCGCTATCGTGCATTCATCCCAAATGATGATTTTGCATTCTCGCAACAATTTCGCTGTCGCTGAACTTCTGGATATTGTGCCCAATGTCTTGTCAACTGTGAGAAGATTCATCGCCAACTTCAAAGCGGGGTGTGCAGTTTGACCGCCTTTCAACAAAGTGGCAGCAGATGATGCAACAGCTAACGCAATTTGCGATCGATACGCATAAAAATTATTTGAGCTAACATCATCAGAACATCAACGGGTATTGAAGTGCATCATATGACCGATGAGTCTCCCGACGCTTGAGAACAATATCGTGTGATTCCACATTCTCACCCTGCAGTACCTGTGAAGCCGTCGATATTCATATGAACAATCGCAAAAAGAATACAGTTGGGCTCTCATCTTAAAATAGATTGGGATCTCACCTTGAAATGAGTAGCACGCCGTCGATATTCATATGGAATGGTAAAAAGGTGGTTCACATGCATGTGATCAAATCGATACCTTAATTCTAAGCCAAGGTTTGTGTAAATTTAAAATTTTACAGAAACGCCTTTAAAGTTTGTGAGTACATCATATAGATTGCACTTATATGTTAAGTTAAAATATTCTAAATCTACTAAATCATGTATTCGAAAACCGAATTGTTGGATAAAGGTATTTTTCGAATAAACCGGAAACCGGTTTTCTGAAAAATTCAAGTATTTGAACACTATAATTGTATCCAATGCAGAAAATATTGCAACTGTTCGATTATTTCGTGTTTTATTGAAGTAAAAATTGCACAACGTTGATCTAGTTCTATTGCCGAATCACCAACGAAATAGATCTTAATGAACTTATGATCTTCGTTTGGTGGTGGAAACAAAGCGGCAGCTCGATGATGTATTTGCCCTTAAATCTGAATGTGTGGAAGCAATTTCGAGCAAAACGGGAGGAATAGTTTTTACTAATAACACTGACACAAAATCAAACTTTTTCGGAACGTTGGGCAAAACCTTGCCTCAGTTTACACTTTGCTTAAGATATTCCTAGAATATTTAATATCATTGAATATTATGACTTCGTCCTTTTTTTAAGCAACGAAAAGAAATGAAATGTTTTTGCGACCTATTTTAAAAAAGTGAAAAAAATATTTTTCACTGAGCTAGGGGTTTACTCAGCTCCAGTAATACTATCTGAACTGCATAACTATGTTCGTGGGTTTTTTTTCACTGTTCCACTGTGTAATGAGACGTCATTACCTTTTAACTCGGATTGTTGCCGGGTTGATCAACAACTTCGGCTCCGAATGACGGGATTTTCCGATTGTAACTTCAATGCATTACAATGCTGGCATACGACAGACTATGAACCGATATCAACGCAGCGAAGATCTTTGTAGGCGATTGTGGAATAGTATTCAAAAGCAGCTCGATTCTAGTCTATATTTACGACTGGTCTTCTTCTAGTAACATTTTGTCGAATTTGATTGTGCAGCGCGAAACTGTGCAATATGGGCACGTCTCCCAAAATTTTTTTGGCCCGTTCCTTTTGCGTTTGATTATTACGGACGTTCTGACTAATTATAGCACGTCGCGTACGCCGTCCAAAGTTTGATTGTCTAATAGGAGGCTTTAGTCTAGTAAATAACTCTCCCTAAATACAACCATGTCCTATTCGAAAAATCCAAATTTTACGAGTTTTCCATCAAGAATTTGCCTATTTTCCATTCGGAAAGTCATGTCGGAATAATTATCTAAAATTTTTCGCAGTAACATCGTCAAATCATACGACAAAAGGTAAATTTCGTCGAAAAAAATTAAAAATTTTCCAATTTTTCCGGAATTTTAAAACAAAATTTTTCTATTTATCCATTCGAAAAATCATTCGCAATTATTGCACACAAAATTCCATACAAAAAAAAAACAATTTTCGGTTATTCCAATTTCCCGGCTTTTCCAGAGGATTTTCCCTTCTCCTGGCAATTGCGAACAACTGAAAAAATATCAGCAAAATCGGTCCAGCAGTTCTCAATTGATGAATTACTACATGAATTAATTTTGTCGAAGGCATTAAAATCTTCCGATTTTTTTCTGGAATTTTCCGAGTTTTCCACCAAGAATTTTTCTATTTTTCCATTCGAAAAGTCATAAATGTTCACATTTACATCGCCAAAAATTACCAAAACATACGATAAGATGCAAAATTTTGTCGAAAAAAATATTTTTTTTGGCATTTTCCATAATTTTCCAACTTAAATTTTCTATTTTTCCATTCGAAAACCGACAAAAATTTAATTTCGATTTACCTCAAATCAAGCGATGAAATGCAAAATTTTGCCGAAAAATTCACATTTTTCGGTTTTTTTGGAATTTTCCGAGTTTTCCACCAACAATTTATATATTTTTCTATTCGGAAAGTCATTTCGGAATAATTATCCGAAATTTTTCGCAAGTTACATCGTTCAAAACTATCAAATAGTACGACAAAAAGCAAAATTTCGTCGAAAAATAGTATTAAAATTTTTCGAATTTTTCCGGAATTTTCCGAATTTTCCAACAAAATTTTTTTATTTTTTTATTCGAAAAATCATTCATAACAATTGCACAAAAAATTCCATACAAAAAAGCTATATTCTGGTTTTCCAATTTTCCGATTTTTCCGATAGATTTTTCCAAAATTTTCTTCCGTAAAAACCTACTCCTGTCAATTACGAATAACTGAAAAAAAAATTGAGCCAAATCGGTCCAACCGTTCTCGAGTTTTGCGCTTAGCAACACATTCAGCGACTTATTTTTATATTATAGACTAGCTGACCCGGCAAACGTTGTTCTGCCATACAACTTCTGACTCGGCGAACTTCGTCTCGCTCCAAGTTAACGCCTTCTTATAAGCTCCAGAGTAATATTAAAACACATATAGTTAAAATTTTAATGTGACTTAATTGAATTTAATCGAAATCAGTGAAGAGCGGTCTGATAAACAATGTTTTTCGATTTGTTTTTCGGCGCTAACATAAACTGATAAATTCGAGGTTGATCCCACAAACTTCCAATGATTGGCCTTGCGATTTATTGATTGTCATCGCAAAAGCTAATCGAATGGGGAAATAAGGATGGCGAGAAGCGTTTGACGAAAATCGTCCGACAGAAATATTGTAGCCCCCACCAAATCGTTTCGAATCACCTCATAAATCCTTCATCTTTCGGTCAACTGCCTAGAAAGCTCGTTGAAGCGCTATCGTGCATTCATCCCAAATGATGATTTTGCATTCTCGCAACAATTTCGCTGTCGCTGAACTTCTGGATATTGTGCCCAATGTCTTGTCAACTGTGAGAAGATTCATCGCCAACTTCAAAGCGGGGTGTGCAGTTTGACCGCCTTTCAACAAAGTGGCAGCAGATGATGCAACAGCTAACGCAATTTGCGATCGATACGCATAAAAATTATTTGAGCTAACATCATCAGAACATCAACGGGTATTGAAGTGCATCATATGACCGATGAGTCTCCCGACGCTTGAGAACAATATCGTGTGATTCCACATTCTCACCCTGCAGTACCTGTGAAGCCGTCGATATTCATATGAACAACTTTAAATGCAGTTATCTCCTAGCAAAAATGTTCGATCGCAAAAAGAATACAGTTGGGCTCTCATCTTAAAATAGATTGGGATCTCACCTTGAAATGAGTAGCACGCCGTCGATATTCATATGGAATGGTAAAAAGGTGGTTCACATGCATGTGATCAAATCGATACCTTAATTCTAAGCCAAGGTTTGTGTAAATTTAAAATTTTACAGAAACGCCTTTAAAGTTTGTGAGTACATCATATAGATTGCACTTATATGTTAAGTTAAAATATTCTAAATCTACTAAATCATGTATTCGAAAACCGAATTGTTGGATAAAGGTATTTTTCGAATAAACCGGAAACCGGTTTTCTGAAAAATTCAAGTATTTGAACACTATAATTGTATCCAATGCAGAAAATATTGCAACTGTTCGATTATTTCGTGTTTTATTGAAGTAAAAATTGCACAACGTTGATCTAGTTCTATTGCCGAATCACCAACGAAATAGATCTTAATGAACTTATGATCTTCGTTTGGTGGTGGAAACAAAGCGGCAGCTCGATGATGTATTTGCCCTTAAATCTGAATGTGTGGAAGCAATTTCGAGCAAAACGGGAGGAATAGTTTTTACTAATAACACTGACACAAAATCAAACTTTTTCGGAACGTTGGGCAAAACCTTGCCTCAGTTTACACTTTGCTTAAGATATTCCTAGAATATTTAATATCATTGAATATTATGACTTCGTCCTTTTTTTAAGCAACGAAAAGAAATGAAATGTTTTTGCGACCTATTTTAAAAAAGTGAAAAAAATATTTTTCACTGAGCTAGGGGTTTACTCAGCTCCAGTAATACTATCTGAACTGCATAACTATGTTCGTGGGTTTTTTTTCACTGTTCCACTGTGTAATGAGACGTCATTACCTTTTAACTCGGATTGTTGCCGGGTTGATCAACAACTTCGGCTCCGAATGACGGGATTTTCCGATTGTAACTTCAATGCATTACAATGCTGGCATACGACAGACTATGAACCGATATCAACGCAGCGAAAATCTTTGTAGGCGATTGTGGAATAGTATTCAAAAGCAGCTCGATTCTAGTCTATATTTACGACTGGTCTTCTTCTAGTAACATTTTGTCGAATTTGAGGTGGTGATTGTGCAGCGCGAAACTGTGCAATATGGGCACGTCTCCCAAAATTTTTTTGGCCCGTTCCTTTTGCGTTTGATTATTACGGACGTTCTGACTAATTATAGCACGTCGCGTACGCCGTCCAAAGTTTGATTGTCTAATAGGAGGCTTTAGTCTAGTAAATAAATCTCCCTAAATACAACCATGTCCTATTCGAAAAATCCAAATTTTACGAGTTTTCCATCAAGAATTTGCCTATTTTCCATTCGGAAAGTCATGTCGGAATAATTATCTAAAATTTTTCACAGTAACATCGTCAAATCATACGACAAAAGGTAAATTTCGTCGAAAAAAATTAAAAATTTTCCAATTTTTCCGGAATTTTAAAACAAAATTTTTCTATTTATCCATTCGAAAAATCATTCGCAATTATTGCACACAAAATTCCATACAAAAAAAAAACAATTTTCGGTTATTCCAATTTCCCGGCTTTTCCAGAGGATTTTCCCTTCTCCTGGCAATTGCGAACAACTGAAAAAATATCAGCAAAATCGGTCCAGCAGTTCTCAATTGATGAATTACTACATGAATTAATTTTGTCGAAGGCATTAAAATCTTCCGATTTTTTTCTGGAATTTTCCGAGTTTTCCACCAAGAATTTTTCTATTTTTCCATTCGAAAAGTCATAAATGTTCACATTTACATCGCCAAAAATTACCAAAACATACGATAAGATGCAAAATTTTGTCGAAAAAAATATTTTTTTTGGCATTTTCCATAATTTTCCAACTTAAATTTTCTATTTTTCCATTCGAAAACCGACAAAAATTTAATTTCGATTTACCTCAAATCAAGCGATGAAATGCAAAATTTTGCCGAAAAATTCACATTTTTCGGTTTTTTTGGAATTTTCCGAGTTTTCCACCGACAATTTATATATTTTTCTATTCGGAAAGTCATTTCGGAATAATTATCCGAAATTTTTCGCAAGTTACATCGTTCAAAACTATCAAATAGTACGACAAAAAGCAAAATTTCGTCGAAAAATAGTATTAAATTTTTTCGAATTTTTCCGGAATTTTCCGAATTTTCCAACAAAATTTTTTTATTTTTTTATTCGAAAAATCATTCATAACAATTGCACAAAAAATTCCATACAAAAAAGCTATATTCTGGTTTTCCAATTTTCCGATTTTTCCGATAGATTTTTCCAAAATTTTCTTTCGTAAGAACCTACTCCTGGCAATTACGAATAACTGAAAAAAAAATTGAGCCAAATCGGTCCAACCGTTCTCGAGTTTTGCGCTTAGCAACTAGAGTGTTCAAATACCTCCTTTTTTAAAAAACCCGGTTTCCGAGTTATTCGAAAAATTGATTTTTTAAAAAAATCGGATTTCGAATACAGCATTTGAAAGAAAACCGGTTTAACCGGTTTTTTCGGTTTTTTACTAAAAAGTTAAAAATATTTATAAAATAGAATTTGTTTTTACAAGAGTTGTGTGAAATTGATTATGTTGACAGCTGGCAGGGCAGATAGCTATTAACACTTAAGGTTGTGATAATGAGTGGAGAAGGCACAGCAAACGGCACTGATGATGATGGTTTGGCAACCATCGAAATAGCTATCTGCCCTGCCAGCTGTCAACATAATCCATTTCACACAACTCTTGTAAAAACAAATTCTATTAGCAATAATAGAATAGATCTCAAACCGAACAATGAAAAACATATTCATATTCTGCACAGATCGATAAAAACAAACAAGAGAATATTTATAAAAAAACTAATTTGGTTTAAAAAAACGCATTTATTTAGTATGTAATATCAATACACCCAATGCGATCGTGCCCAAATCCTGCATTTAGTAAAACTATAGCAGGACAACGTTTTGGAGAAAAACTGGAAGTCTAGCTACGCCCCATCTGGTACCTCCCATCCCCATCAGGTACCACCTTCTTTTTGAAATCGATTAATATTATCAATAGATTAATAGTTTTTAGTAGGGCTCAAACAGGATAAAATTTTGGAGAACCAATTTGGAAGCCTAGCCACGTACCTGCTGGTACCTCCCATATAAATGCACCATTCCGCCCACTTCAGAGATGGAGTAGTAATATCAATACACCCAACGTGATCGTGTCCAAATTCTGTATTTATTAAAGCTAAATCAGGATAAAGTTTTGAAGAAAAAAGCTTTAAGTCTAACCACGCCCCTTCTGGTACCTTCCACACAAATGGTATCTTTATACTAGAAAATTGACTTTTGAGTCAATTCTTCTTTTTTGTTTTTTTAAAGCTTGATACAGAAAACACGCGCTCACTTATTGTGGAAGTAGTATTTATTGACAAAAGAGCGTTTAAAAGGAGCTTTTCTGTCCTTTTATTAAATCTATAGAAATAGTTGAAATCATCATATTGGCTTGTGTCATTGCAATTTGTTTTCACTGGTGGATTTCGGATGTTATTTATTGTCCTGTTTAAATCGTTGCAAAGACTACCATTAGGAGCTTCCCCCATCTCACAATCTGAACTGTTACTAGACTCTGCGGTAGTTGGGGAAATTGCAGGATAAAGTCTTTTAAAAAGCTCGTTATCAAATTCCATCGTTTCCGCCTTTTTAGACTACTTTACACAGGATTAGCTTAAAGGATATTTTCCGTTCCTAATATATATAATTAGGGTATTCAATGTTTGTAAACGAGAATGTTTTTAGAAGATTTTTAAAGTTTTAAAATTTAATTTCAAATTAATTTAGAAAAATCTCTTTACATTTTAAAAACAAGAATGCTTTTAGAAGCTTTTTTCAAACTAATTTAAAAAAACCGAGTACCCGAAGGAAAAAACTCGGTTAAACCGGTTATTCGAAAATGGCATTTTTGCAAAAACCGGCATTCGGTTTTAAATAAATAAACCGGTTTACGGTTTTTCGGTTTCGGTTTTGAACACCCTATTAGCAACACATTCAGCGACTTATTTTTATATTATAGATATACAAAATATTACTAATACGTTGTAGTAAACACAATGATGTATAATACAGGTGGCATATTAGTAACACAGCATACTGACCATATATATTAAGTATACGTAAATTTTAATTTTTTTTAAAAATTTTTAACATTCTCAGCGTAGAATAATTTATGAATAAACATTGCAGTTTGTAAAATAACGCATTTTCATTTAAAAAAAATGTTCACACAAAATAATTAAGAAATATTTAATCCGGTCAAATAGGTATTTGCCCATAACTTTAAGATCATATATTTTATAATAACATTGATTTTGTTATCAAATATTTTCTTCCTGAATGCTCTGAACTATCATGAAAAAACAAAAGGTGAGGGCGGAGGGTTGGTTGTTTTGGTACTAAAAGTTTATTGTATATATATCATCACCTACATTTATTTTATTTACATTATACATATTTTATATACGAAAAATCAAATTACAAATATCAACATAGACATACGACAACCCTTGTTTATATATATTTGCCATGTCGTAACGATAAAACTATTTACAAAATGTATGAATGAATCTACAAAACTTTATAGCACTAGTAGACGAAGCGATGACGTAAAAAATAGGAAGTAAAATCTGTAAAGGGTATAAAGAAGAGATTTCTCATATACTTATAATGGAAAAGGATAGAGACACCAACAATATAAATAAAAACAACTCATACTCATGCTAAAAGGAAATAGATAAATAATCTCAACTCAGCAGCAGCAGCAGCACAATTGCAAACACTACTACAACATGTGGAAGAAGGAGTCTTCTTCGTAGGGATGGAGTCAAAGAAAACAAGGTTACATGTATATAATATACACATATACATATATCATTGCCTATGCCTGCTGTATATATTATCATGTTTATTCCATAGAGGCACATGGCATCCGGCATTTCTGACATTTAAGTTTGTGCCTTATGATAACAAATACAGAGAAAAAGAGGCTACAAAATGCTGTGCTGGAAAACGAGTTATTAGGGTTTGTTAGTGGTGATATCATAGGGGCTTCGAATAAACTCAGTACATCGAGAAACTTGGATATTTGTAAATATTTGGAAAAACATTTTTCAGTATACAAAAGTTTTGTGCATCCTAGGAGTATTAAGTTTCCAATCTTTTCGGAGATTTTAGAAATATAGACAGTATGGTGTATTACCTTAGCCATTCAAGAGCCATACTGACCTCGTTCTTGATATCCTTAAGACAGTTTTAAATTCATATTTAGCCTTTCCGCATACTCATAACTTTCTAAAAGAGTGCGTATGATTATTAATATTTCAGTACCCATGAGGCCGAGAAAACTGCAGTAACAACCCCCAAATTTCGTTCAAAGATGTCGATATCATCGGCGTGGCATGTAACTTGACAAAACGAATGGTGCAGAACTTTTCTTTTTGGGGCTACTTTCACGTGCAGTTCTCAGAATTGAGTCCCAAATCAATGAGCTGAAAATGTTGTACTGTATTGTATTTGACTTGTCCTCGCTTACCGCAAAAGCCATTTTTGCTCATCCCATTCCCAAATTATGGGAAAACTGCAGTAACATCCCACAATGGTCAAAACAATATTATTACTATGTATTGTCAATGATCCTCGCTTACCGCTAAACCCATTTTTGCTCACTCCATTTCCAAATTATGAGAAAACTGCAGTAACAACCCCCAAATTTCGTTCAAAGATGTCGACATCATCGGCGTGTTGAAGTGGGAAGTTGCATGTGGCTGGAATGGAATATGGTATCAGATATATTGTCCTCGGGCTTTTTCATCACCTTCTTTATCACTATATTATATTGAATTCATCAGAGGGGTCCTTGCCACTCCTAATCGAGTACTAAGCTTTTTCTAAGGTTAAGGGTGGTAACATTTTAAGGGCCGAGGTTGACTTTAAATAAAACACAAATTATTTAGGAAATTATTGTCATTTATTTTTATCATGAAAACCCTAAACCCATTTTTGTTAATTCCTTTTCCAAGTGATGAGGCAACTGCAGTAACATCCCACAGATTTCGGCCAATGGTCAAAACAATAGGTTTCAACGTCCCCTTTAAGAGAACTCTTATTTCGTCGAATTCATTATATTTGTCCTGACCTCATTTACCGCTAAACCCATCTTTGCTCACTCCTTTCCAAAATTAGGAGAAAACTGCAGTAACATCCCGCATATTTCGGCCAATAATCAAAACAATATTATGACAATGTATTGTCAATGATCCTCGTCTACCGCTAAATCCATTATTGCTTACTACACTCCCAAATTATGACAAAACTGCAGTAACAGCCCCCAAATTTCATTCAAAGAAGACGATATCGTCGGCGTATGTAAGTAGGAAGTTGCATTTGGCTGGTATGGAATATGGTGTCAAACATTGACCGCGGACCTTCTCATATGTTCTTCATCACTATATTATATAGTGTATTGAATGGTTCAGAGAGGTCCTTACCGCTCGTAATCGAGGTTTTAGAATTTTCTAAGGTATACCTGTGTTTTAGCAATGAAACAATACCAACAACAGGAATGCCTTCGTAGAGTCGATTCTTTATCGGAGAGTCAAAGGCAGCTTTGTAGTCGGCAAAGAGTTGGTAGGTGTCGATTTGATCTTCGTGAGTTTTCTCCAGCTTTGGTCACAAAGTGAATATTTGGTCTATTTTCGATTTATCACATTTAAAGTCACACTGATAAGGTCCAATGAGTTTTTCTACAGTTGGTTCACACAATATGCTCGAAAGGACCTTGTTAGTATATGGTAACAGATATTCCACCGTTGTTTTTATACTCACTACGATCTCTTTCATGTATATGGAACATAACAGATTGAGACTCCAATCTTCGATCAAGATCTCCAAATGTTTTCTATGAGCTGAGCTCAATATGTTTTCGATATATTCATGCCTGCAGTGCTGAGTACTATAAAGGCTTATTTCCACTGCTGACATCATTGTCAGTATTTACTTTCCAAATGAGTCAGCATCGTGTAAATGAGGTAGAATTTGCAGAATTTATCGACACACTTTTTTGATGAATTATTGCCAATTTTTTGTAAAAAAAACAAACTGAGGCATTGTAAATAGTCCTTAAACATTACTGACACAATTCTAATAAAAATTTTGTAAAGTGTCGGCAAAAAAAAATTCAAATATTCTGAAATTAAGATAAGACCTTTGAAGTCCTTGCTTTTTGCCTCAACAACAGAATTTTTTGATATAATTAAAATAATTTTGGCGTATAACTTTTGGTATATAAATGTCTATAATTAAATTACTTATTAGTACATTTAAATTACTTTTTGGTACAATAATGGTACTCTGTGGTACAATTAATTGTTCTTTTTGCGTACAAAAAAGTACCTTTTAATACAATAAATTGTACTTTTTCGTACAATAAATTTAGATTTTCGATACAATAAATGTAAATTTTTGTACAATAAATTGTACTTTTTGCTACAATAAATTGTAAATTTTTGGTACAATAAATTTAATTTTTAGAACAACAAATTGTACATTTTAGTACAAAAATTTAATTTTTTGGTACAATAAATTTTACTTTTTGATGCAATAAATGTACTTTTTGATCAATTATATTGCACATTTTGGTATCGAGTTTTATCTGTGTATCAAATATTATCGCGAGCTAAAATACAGTTTTGCCACGCCCCCTTTGTCCTGTGTTTGAGAATAACAATTTCGTCTGCAAATTTTAAGCTGAAGTACCGAGTACTATCTACTATCACACTGGGGCTAAATTACAGTTTGGTCACGCCCTCTCCGCCCACTGACCTAAAATTGATTAAAATTCCGTCTGCACATTCATATTCGTGTTGCCGCGTACTATCTGTGTATCAAATTTTATTTCTCTGGGGAAAAAATGCAGTTTAGCCAAAGCCCCTCCGCCCACTGATTTAAAATTTAAATTTCGTCTGCAAATTCATATTCGTGTTGTCGAGTACTATCTGTCTACCAAAATACAGTTTAGTCACACCCCCTCCGCCCACTGGTTTAAACTAAAAATTCCGTCTGTATAGTCATATTCGTGCTACCGAGTACTTCCTGTCTACCAAAATACAGTTAAGTCACACGCCCTCCGCCCACTGATTCAAAATTTAAATATCCGTTCTATTTCTTTTTCTTTAGGGCATAAATACAGTTTAGCTACACCCCCTCCGCCCACGTATATAAAATTAAAATTCCCTCTGCATATTCATATTCGTGTAGCCGAGTACTATCTGTGTATCAAATTTTATCTTCCTAAATCTAAAAAAAAAAGTTTTGCCACGCCCACTCCGCCCATAGACTAAAAAATCTGTTCAGCCGTTTAGGCATGATTGAGCCACAAACAATCACAGAAACAGATAGACATTCACATTTGTAATCTTAAATAGAGATGTGAAAAAACTAAGCATTGACTCCGGGCAGCCAGACAGACAGACGGACATGGCTCAAAAGACTAAAAAAGTCATGAATGAATCAAAGAAACCTAAGGGCTAAAGTGATTCCTTCTATGTGTTACACTTTTGGGTCGTATAAAATGATATATACCCTCATCCCTAAGGTTGATGGTCTAAAAATACCACAAAGTTAGTTTTAGTTATCTCAGTTTACTACTTTAATACCTTAATGAATCCTTTAAAATTTAAATTTTTTATAATTTGTCTTTTTTTTTGACCTCTTAAAAAAATTTTAAATGTTTTTTACCAACTTTAAACACAATTTTTGAAACTTGCCTCGTTTTGCCACACAACACACGTGTATTACCCAAATACACTCTCACACAATACACACACACATACCTAAGCACAACAAAATTCTCACCCGCATCTCATACTTAGGGGTCTACTTAGGTAGTGCAACTACATATCTCAAACACGCTCTCTGTCGCTTTCGCTCTCTCTCTCTCTCCCTACACTTAACCACTTTCAAAATCAAATCATACCAACGGCATGTGCAAGCAAATGCATATGAGGGCTCCAGATACCTTCTATATAAAAAGGACATATTAGTATGAGTAAATAATATATCACAAAATAGCAAACGACGACAACACATAAACAGTACATATGCATGTAACACTTAGACTAGCACAAAAGGGAGGAGAATAATTTCTTCATTGTTGTTGGTTAAATAAATGAAAAACGAAAAAATCAAAACAACAACAGACAAACACAAAAATGTACGGCAAAACTCGGTGAGCAAAAAAAAAAGCTGTGTCTAAACAAACCTGCAAAACATGCGGGTAGAAAACACAACACCAATACCACCACACACACACACAACAAAATATGCCACATTTTGTGACACTCTTACATATATATATAGATGCCTGTTTACACTTAAAGTATACTCAGTAAAGTCTATATAGCAGAGGAATTCCGTTGATTTTATTATTTCCCACACCCAAACACCCCTCACCAACACTTGGTCCTTGTTCGTTGCTCTCTGCCACGATTAACCCTGATTTTAGTTCAAGTATTGGCAGTAATAAATAATATTTACAGACAAAAAAAAACGAAGGCAGGCAATAAAACGCAAAACGAAATTATCAACAACACTTAAGGCAGGCAAAGAAACAAAAACACAAAATAAAATTATTACTTGCTAATTTATGGTGGGTAATTTCTTATGGGCTTAGGCCAGGCTCACTGAAATACATATTCTCAAGGGTCGTGGTAGAATGGAACTTGTAGCGACCACAAACAAAAATTAAGTCCCCTAACATAAATCACTAGATTAATTTGTGCATTTAAGCGTAAAATTTGAAAGTTTTGAAATTTTGCTTTTTTGCTCTGTAAAACTTGCAAATGTAATAATTTGCCAGCGTTAAGAAACGCCTGAGTGAACACTAAAATTGTTGGGTAGGGAAAATTAAGTTGAAGGAATTGTTGTGAAATCATGAGGGCCTATATAGTTGCAATAGCTTAAGAGGGGTAAAATGTCAAACAAATTAAACAAGAACATGAGGAAAATATAATTATATTATTTTTTTCAATTTAATTTAAGATTTAACTTGGCAAACCCAGAGTGATCCTTGGCAGTTACACTTCAAGTCTACTCACAGAGTTGCGTATTCGTGGTTCCACTGCGGACGTAGTACCTGCAGGTGGTGACGCCTGGAAACGTGCTATTGACTCCCGTCAGAGCACGGCTAACTGTGAGGGGCGAAACTTAAAACCCAGCCACGTCGGCTCAGAGTGAGCGGTACCATGGTCAGCGTCTGACCCAGAATGGGCGACTGTAATACAAACCTGGCAGGAGGAAACTGCTACATGGTGCACTGGGCTTGCAACCCGCCACCGAAGTTTAAACTATTGCAATGAAAAGAAGTAACAAAATAATAAAACGGACCCCCCAAACTGTTGAAGACAACCGCAAACAAATGTACTAACATGATTTGAGGATATGCAACTGGAATGTTAGAACACTGTAAAGACCAGGTGTTTACAACCAACTGGCAGAAGTCCTTGAAGAATACAAAGCTGGCATAACCACTTTACAGGAAATCCGGTGGACGGGACACGGCAAGAAATATGGTAGTTAGCAGCACTAGATCTGACCATAACAATATTCATAAGGCAACATGGTTGTCTTCAGATCAATTGGCGAGGTATCAGATAGGTCATGTGGTAGTCGATGGAAGGCACTCATCGAGTGTTGTGGACGTACAAGTGATCAGTGATGCGAACATTGACTCCGATCACTACCTTACCGCAGTTATACAAGGCGAAAAATGTACATAACCAGGTACAAAGACGGAATACAGAGGTAGTGGATGCCTACTCCAACCATCTAACTCAACTTCTACGGAATGCTTCAACCCCTGATAAAATAACCTCGCAGTAGCAACATATAGCCGACTACATAGAATTGCTCCGAAGTAGAGGGGAAGACCGAAATTTATCCCAGAGAGTTAAGTCGAGAATGCATAGAACAGGGTTGCCCTCCTACCAGAGCAGTGATGGCCAGCAATCTACTGGATACGGACACCACTTCAGAAGACCTCATACCAATACATGACGATAGTATGGACATCGGTAGCCTGTGAACACAGAGGTAGCGGACGCCTACTTTAACCACCTAACTTAACTGCTACGGAATGCTCCAACCCCTGATAATATAACCTAGCAGTGGCAATATATAGCCGACACCTAACTTAACTGCTACGGAATGCTCTAACCCCTGAATATTACCTCGCAATGCGAATATATAGCCGACTACATAGAATTGCTCCGAAATAGAGGGGAAGCGCGAAATTTCTCCCAGAGAGTTAAAGCGAGAACAGCGTGAAACAGGGTTGTACTTTCAACTGATAAGAAAACAGCTGTTACCTTTCGCATCGTTGACCGATAATGTCGATATCATCGGCATATGCGAGCAGCATGTGGATCTTATTAAATATGGTGCCAGACATGTTAACCGCTGCTTACCTTAACACCTTCTCCATCACTATGTTGAACAGCATACATGACAAACCGTCACCCTGTCTTAGACCTCTCGTCGTATCGAATGGTGCAGATAGATCCTTGCCAATCCGAACAGAGGATTTGTTATTCGTAAGGGTACACCGAGAATCTGCCGTAGTCAAGAATCTGCCATAGTGTAAATATCTGATCCGTCGTGGATTTGCCTGGTCTGAAGCCACACTGATAAGGTCCAATCAGGCTTTCCACAATTGGCTTTAGACGTTCAAAAGGTATGCTAGACAGGACCTTATACGCAATCGGTAAGAGGCTAATTCCATGATAGTTTTTACACTCACTACGGTCACCTTTTTGTAGATGGGACATAGCACACTGAGATTCCAATCCTCTGGCATGCTCTCCTGAAGCCAAATGTTCTCTATGAGCTGTCGCATGCTTAAAACAAGCTCATCTCCAACCACCTTAAACAATTCAGCTGGAAGACCATCAGCCCCAGCGGCCTTGTTGTTCTTTAGGCGGGATATGGCAGTTGTTATCTCAGCTTGGCTCGGAGGTGGACACTCGATGTTATCATCTCGGATTGGTACACAGTCTTCATCAGCCGAGTTTTCAGACATCAATAGGCTGCAGAAGTGATCTTTATATATAGTCAGTAACGAGATGACCATCCTTGTCTTTACAGGAGGGAAGACCTGTTTCATGTACTCTACCATTTATCTTCTGGTAGAATTTTCGGGCTTCACCTCTGTTCCTGTAATCTTCAGTGCACACATTATTCCGCTCCTTAAGCTCACGTTTTTTTCGCCTGAAGAGTCAAGTGGCCTCCCGCCTCTTCTCCCTATACTTTTCATGAACAGCTCGCGTTGCCATTGGCTGCAGTTTGGCCCTGTATGCAGAGTCTTGTTCCCGGGTGGCATCGCGGCATTCGTCATCGTACTAGGCATTATCGTTAAAGGGCTTCACATACCCCAGTACGGACCGCGCAGTCCTTTCCATCGAGTGGGCAATAGACCGGGTCACGAAAAAAAATTTCCAAAGTCGAGGGCAAATATTAAAGATCACCTCGATCTTTAATGCAATCTTTAATGCAAACAACAGGAAAAAATATTAGTGTTGATGCTGTAAATACATATTTTCATACGTAACTTTTTTGTTTTTGAATAAAACTGTATACTTCTAAAGCAAAATGTTCTTGGTTTTTAAAGGGCTTTAATTATAGGAAAAAATATTTCTAAATTTTAGGGGTAGAAATTGCTCTAAATGAGGCCATCATTACAAGATGTTGTCGTACGTCAGCGACATCTATAGGACAAATGTAGTACTCGTCGAGACCTATACACCGATGTCTTGAATGTTACGATTGAACCACAAACAAAAAAGCAGTGATAAAAAAACGATTTTGGCTGTTTTTCCGGGGGGTGGGGGAGAAAAAAAATTTTTTTTTTGAAGTTGTCTCGAAGTGATCTTTAATATTTGCCCTCGACTTTGGAGAAAAAAAAATTTTGTATGGGGACCGACCCGGTCTAGTGGGCAATATGTTGCCATTGCGCGCTAGTATTTTCGGGAGTTGGAGCATCAAGAAGTAGTTGAGTGAGTTGGTCAGAATAGGCGTTGGCTATCTCCGCGGTCTGCAGTTTAGCGATGTCCAGCTTTCTCTGTGCCTGGTTACGCAGGGTTTTCGCTCTGCTTAGCCTAGTACGCACCTTCACTGCAGTGAGGTGGTGATCCGAGTTGATGTTCGCACCTCTGATCACTCGTACGTCTAAGACACTTGACGCGTGCCTTCTATCGATTACCACGTGATCAATTTGGTTTCTCGTTACTTGATCGGGAGATATCCACGTTGCTTTGTGAATGTTTTTGTGGTCAAATCGTGTGCTGCTAATTACCATGTTCCTTGCTGCAGAGAAATCAATCAGTCTGATTCCGTTTGGCGATGTGTCAGTATGCAGACTAAATTTCCCGACTGTTGGGCTAAAGACATTCTCCCGGCCTGTTTTGGCATTAAAATCTCCCAGCACGATTTTGACATCATGGCCCGAGCTACGGTCATATGTTTCTTCAAGTTGGGCGTAGAATTCGTCTGTGACGTCGTCACTTTTCTTCTCCGTCGGAGCATGAGCACATATCAGCGTGATATAGAAAATTTTTGCCTTAACTCTTATGGTGGCGGTTCGTTCACTGACTGGAGTAAACCTAGAGACCAGGTGTCGTAGTCTCTTGCCGACCACAAATCCACAACCAAACTCATGCTTATCCGCGTGGCAGCTGTAGTACACGTCACACATCCGCGAGAATCCATATCCAGTCCACCGGATTTCCTGTATAGCAGTAATGTCAGCCTTATACTCTTCGAGGACATCCGCCAGTTGAATAGAAGTACCTGGTCAGTAAAGAGTTCTAACATTCCAAGTGCATATTCTCAAATCATGGTCCTTAAAATGTTTGCGGTGGTCATCAACATTTTGGGGGGTTCTTTTTCTTTTATTTCTCATTTTATTCACTGCCATTATACTGGTGGCGGGTGGAAAGCCCAGCCCACCAGGTTCTGCATTTTATTCCTACTGCCGCCCTTTCTGAGACAGACGCTGACCAGGAAGCCGCCCAATATGGAACAGACGCTATGGATTTTCGCAAATTAGTTTTTGGAAGATGTGGGTTGCAAACCCTCGTCTCCTAGATTGGTAATACGGCTGCTATCTGCACGTCCAATCCCACGATGCAACCATGCTTCAGCGGTTTAAGCCTACTTTTCTGAGACGACTCTTTGACCATTCAGGATACATGGTTGTAATGTCTTCTAACTTTAGCTAACTTTTAAGCGGTTGTTTTAAAGTCATTGCCCGGGGAATACTTGGTCTAAGACCGGAAGTAGTTAGCTGCTTGGACAGTGCCACAAAGGAATCGATTCTGGTCACTCCCAAGTGAGTAACAATCAGTAACTTTCCACCTCTGAGCAAAGTCCCATCCCAGCTGTAGAATGATCTATAGTTTAAACACTCATACGTTATTACGACATAAAATTTTTATTAATCATACGTAAATTTTAGTTTAAATAATTGACGCTTTATGGAGTCATAATAGATCTAACACTACAGCTAGAGTTTTTACAGTCTACGATCTACGCAATGCTTAAAAAAAACTCTATAGTAGATAGTCTACTAAAATTGCCATCTTGTTGAATGATCTGTATATTTATTACTTACACGTAATTAATGCATAAAATTTATATTAATCAAATGTCAATTTCTGTTTTGCACAACTACAGTTGCAGTCTATACAATATATATTATACTTTACAGTAAAAAAAAAGTCTGTAGTAGATAGTTGACTTTAGTAAGATCACCATTGTGTAGAATGATCTATATTTTTATTACTCATACGTAAAATTTAATTTAAAACAACTGACGCTTAAGGGATCCAGAAATGGTCTAAAACCACAGTTAACGTCTCTACAGTCTAATCTATAATAGATAATCGGCTATAGTAAATTCGCCTTTCTGTGGGATAATTTTATTACTCATACGTAATAACGACACCAAATTTATAGCAATCATACGTACTTTTAAGCACAGGTCGTAAAAGGCTGAAATTTTATATTCAGAAAATTTATCACTTATATTATTTGTGTATTCTACAATTTCTAAGTATTTTTGCTTGCAATCAATATCGGCAGAGAATAGATCTATAATTTTATTACTCATACGTAATAACAACACCAAATTTATAGCAATCATACATTCAAGCAGAGCAGGTCGTAAAAGGCTGAAATTTTATATACAGAAAATTTATTTCTTATATTATTTATGTATTGTTTGCCATCAACATCGGCAGAGAATAGATGCTTTAAATAGCAGTTAACTACATCGACCATAAAAACTCAACAGTCTAGTTCTGCTAGTAATATTATTACTTACCCCCACCTTAAATGCTGGAACTTAAACTTTACGCTCACACGCCGAACTTCAAGAGTTGCCATACAGAACCCCCTCTTCCTCCCAACTCTCCAACCCACCCACACCCTCACATGTCTGTTAGCCTGTTTGAGATTTTGACATTTTATAGGCCTTATCTTAAACTTGCACTTGTTTTAATACAACTCCTGACTACGACAACGGGGACAGGACCAGTTTTTTTTCGTTTTTTCACATTTGAAATGACATGAAAAAGGGAATGTGTCTTTTTTTTGCTCCTACTCGTAATATTTAGTTGTATTCCTCTGTCTCATATGCAATTTTTACGCTTTTTTCGTATTTTGTTGTCACACAGCGCGTATGCAAAGGAGTAACAGCAACGTTGTTTTTTGACAAACACCAGAAAATTTTTTTCCAATGAAAGGATTCACATTACACCCACATACACATCCGCGTGAAGTGTGTTTTGGGGGGTTTTTTCTTTTGCTCTCTCATATTGGTATGAGTATGAGCTTATGAGTAGTGAAAAGAAAGGAAATACTTTTTATCTTTTATGCAAAGTAGTTGTGTGTCAGTGATCGAGAGGGCGACAGAGGTGAGGGAAGTAGGAGCGTAGATGTGCGAAGGGAGGAAAGCTTAAAGTAAACGCCAAAACTATGAGACTAACCAGATGGAGTAATATGAAACAGTGTGTGAAGACTATATAAAGTAGAGTTTTTTTTTGGCGCAGGGAAGGGAAAGGGAAGGGAGAACATATTTAAGGCGACATTACAACGACAATTTCGGAGGATTTCCATAGAAATAATATAAGTTACAATAAAATATATCCCTTCCTGAGTCTGGTCTTGGAGTTGATGATACATTATAAAATTATTTACGAAATTAAAAAATGTATTAAAGTAAATCAAAATTATTTATTAATTTAACTAAATCAATTAAATTACACAGAATTTTTCTCTCTAAGACTCCCAGAACTGATTGATCCGCTTATGTCATTACCAGGGCCAACAAAAGTATGCAATGCATACTTGCATATGCAAATGCATATTACGGACTTACAGGCATGTTTTGGGGGTTTATGCATATAAAAGCATATTTTTGGGTTTTTAGGTTTAGTTTATTTTTTTTTACATACATATTTTTCGCACTTAAGACACAATATTAATAAGTTAATTATTAAATTCTACAAAGGCTGTATTTTATAAAGAATATGTTTCCGGTTTTAGCTTATCGAAATATAATTTTTGTGTTTATACCACGGATCCATTCCGTCGTCATGATTTTCAGTGAGCTCATTCTTGCGTTGCGTTGCCACCTGTTTCATCCATCACTCATGGGGTAGTTTGATGAAACCATTAGAATACTATTTTAAGGACGTTAGGAAAGTTACGGAAAAGTGTAACAGTGAGGAGGCTGAAGCAACGCTTACTTCCAAGGAGAAACAGTCAATCAGCGTTTAACAAATATGACAAGCGGCATTTAAAAACAGATAGCATTGCGAAGAAAAACTTTACGTTGGAACAATGGGCGGTGGCACTTTTCAAATCAACACAATGTTGGACCTTAGAAACCTAAGTTTTCAAATAAAACTTTTTCACATATAAAGCACGTAACTAAGTTTATCCTTATCCTTCTTAAAATCTCATATGTTCCAAAAAAAAAATTATCAAAATTTTAATAGCGGAAATCATTATTACAGGTAGGATCAGAGTCTGGTAGAGTTGGATCTTTGTCCTTCGAGAGAGCGCTTTGTCGTTAAATCGCTTGTTTAGCGCATAGTATAAGCGATCAATTCTCGTCTCTTGATTTCCACGCTGACGTTATTATTTTTGTTTATGGCGTAGCCAAGGTTGACAAAATCATCTACCACTACAAAGTTAGAGTTGTCAACGTTCATGTAGCATCCCAGATAGACGAGTGGAGTCTTTGTTCGTTGACTGTTTTTCAATGCTCGAAAAAGCCGCAGTAACATCCCGCAATCCATGGCCAATGATATCTATATCATCGGCATACGCAAGCAACACATGACTTTTGTTGAAGATGGTACCATTCCTGTTTATAGCAACCTTGCACATGATCAGCTCCATTACGATGTTAAAGTGATCGCAGGACAGACTAATCACGCGATTAGCCTTTCTACATGGCAGCTTTAAAAGATGTCACAATTCTTTCGTCGTATGCATCCCTGTCCCATCCATCTCATTTTCTGTATGGCGGTGATGTCTTGTATGTGTCGCATTGTGTCATCCGCCAGTTAGAGAGAGTCTACAACTTTATATAGAGTTCGTTACGTATGATTGATATTAATTGCATCTCATCATTACGTATGAGTAATAAAAATTTAGATCATACCACATAATGATGTTTTTACTAATGCCAAATATAGAGTTTTTTTGGCTTACTAACTTCAAATCGATATTAAATTATTATGGCATGTAACTTGACAAAA
Organism: Muscina levida; assembly: GCA_964034835.1. Lineage (NCBI taxonomy): Eukaryota > Metazoa > Arthropoda > Insecta > Diptera > Muscidae > Muscina > Muscina levida. Next base: position 128,485,838 of record OZ035883.1, on the reverse strand, counting down.
CGAATGATGCAGAACTTCTTTCTTTTGGGATTACTTTCACGTGCAGTTCTCTGAATTGAGTCCCAAATCAATGAACTGAAAAATGTTGTACTGTGTTATTTTAGTGATTACTAAAGGAAACATTTGTGAGTAGCATGGTCCCCTTTCTATAGCCCATTGCTGTTCTCATTTCACAATGATTATGATTCTGCTGAATTTATATTGTCGCACATCATCGAAATTTCATCAAATTCCTATTGCTCTTTTTGACTTTTTAAAGCATCTTTTTTTCAAACATTTTAACTTATATTTAACAACACAGTTTTCTTAAATTTGTACGATACTAAAGCCTCGCCAACTAGCCCCACATACATGTTTATGAAAAACTCGTCGCACTCTTTCATACAAATTGTGGCAGCCTTATCATGTGTGCGTGTAACATAAGAGCCGCACTTACTTATGCACACTCTTGCAAAAGAACACACGCATACAAACACACAGTGAGAACGTGAGACGTTAGTCTCTTGCCTGAGTATGCAGCATTATGTTGTGCTTTTTAAACATTCGCCGTATGCGTCTGAGTTTATATGGGTGTGCTCGGTGTGCTAGTATGTATCACAGTGAATACTGTGCACTCAAGTGTAAGTGTGTAAGGGGATAAGTGTATGTGTGATGTATAGCTATGTTGTTGCTAAATGCGATGTTCTCTGTTCTGTGTATGTGTGTGTCTCCCCATACATTTAGCTGAATAACAAGTGGGCCAACAACGTCTTTATAAATTGTTATTATTGTTGTTACTATTTCTTTTATTTAGAATATTTTCCCTCGCTGGTGTATGGTATGACTGTGTATGTTGTTGTTGCCATTATTTTTTTTTTGTGTGCAGTCATTTGTGTTACTTTCGAGCAGCTTTAGTGAAAATTGCTGCGCTTTAAGTTGTTGGTGGGTATGAAATATGATTTAAATGTTTTAAGTAAAGTTTTAAAGAAAATTTTAATCTTTAGTGAGATAAAGTTCATAATTTTATATAAAACAATAGTTTCATATGACAAAAAAGTTATATACTTTTCATGACAGGAAATATAAGCAAATCAAGCATTTTGTCAAGACGGCTCCACGAAAAGCCCCCCAATGAAATAACGCCCAGGAAATAACACCCAATGAAATAAACCCCAAAAAATTGGAAATAACACCCAAAAACAGTGAATGAAATAACATCCAAAAATAAATGAAATTACCCCAAAGCGAAAACGAAACAACCCCCAATATTTGGGAGTTATTTCATATGAAATAACACCCAATGATGAAAATGAAATAACCCCCGATGAAATAAACCCCATCAGCAACAAAAATGAAATTATGCCCAAAATTCATAAAAGAGCCAGTTTCACCAAGGATTTCATAAAGTCAATATGAACCAAAAGCAAAGTCGCAAAATTATTGAAATGAATCGTGTGGATCGTAGATCGTTGTAGGCCTGCTCTATTTTTGCAGTTCGGAAGACAATTTGCCTTTTACGTTTGGCCTTTACACAACCACCTTCAGTTTTCAAAAGCAAATCAAACTCTCTGCTTTAAAAAATTCCATTCTTAGTGTGTACTAATCGAATTCTGCAAATGAAAAAATGCTCGGTGCATTTTGTTGATTTTCTATCCGTCAATATGAACACAAATGGAAATATCTGTAAACATTCAAAAGATATTGTAATATATTCACATGCTAAAAGTTTTCTTGTAAAAGGCCTATTTTTATATTATTATTAGTGTTTTTGATTTCCCGGCATTTTTCATTTGCCGGGAAATCGGGATTTTTATTCCATTTTCCCGGGATCCCGGGAAATCCCGGTCCAAAACAAAAAATCTATAAAAATTCCCTTAACTATTAAAAAAAATAGTTTTTATTTTAATACAAACAAAGAAATGAAACATACAAATAATTCTAAAAATCTCGTTTATGGTCTATCCGAAAAGTTGTTAACGCTTAGACAAGCTATCATCGTGAAACCTGTATGTGAGCAATCTCCTTATAGACTTCGAGAGGTGTACGAAGGGTTTTATTCGAATCTCGTACTTTTAGGTGGAACTGAAATCTAACAATTGAGAAAAGTGGTAACATTATCCAAGCCAAACAGCAAAAGCTATCATCGTGGAAATGTATATGAGCAAGTTTCCTAAAGAACAAAAATGCCGCTAGGACTGATTTTTCGAAATACGTACTTGGAAGTGGAAAGTGTTATCATCCCTTAGAACAAACACCTAAAGCTACAATCATACAGTACACCAACAAAGAAGGTGGTATGTCAATATTGTTTTAGAATATATGCCTATCTTTAAGTAAGTATTCATCAACCCATGGACATGGTTTCGCTGATCCATTTTAGCAATTCAATTCGTTAGAATTTTTCTCCATATATGAAAGATACACAAAATATCAAAAGACGAAAGACGATAGTGATGGTAACGAAAATAGTTACCAATTTGTAATTTTATGGTAAAAATTTTGAATACTTAATAATTTATGGTTCTAGTGGACTTTAACATATTAAACATTTTGATATGGACTCATGAAATAAGCGTAATAAAATCCCGGAAATCCCGGCCGCATTCCCGGGATTCCGGGACAAAAATCTGGCCGGGATTCCCGGGAATTTTGTCCCGGGAATTCTCGGGACAAAAACACTAATTATTATATAACTAGCTGACCCGGCAAACTTCGTCCTGCCAGCAAAGTTATTGGCATAAGAAAGAGTTGTACCAAGTGCTATGGACACATATAAAATATGTCCTAAGGGAAAGTGGTCTAAGAACTGAAGCCTCATACACACTTGCCATATTTTATATCTGAATCTCAAATGTTAAACGTTTTTAAAAGTTTACACGAAGTAGATGGTAGTGAAGGCTAAAGAAGTTCAGATCTAATAATACGAACTCTTTTTATCAGAAAAAGTTGTATCACCATCCGTCACGCCGTAAAAGATAAGTTTAGTGACAAACACAGAAATAAATATAATTATTAAGAAAGATAGGGAAAACAAAACAAAACTTTTGCTATGATCTCTTTGTCCTCAAATCGAGTATTGGTAAGTACTACCTTTGTATCAAAATTTCTTTCATCACGACCAAAATACATTTGTATCACACTACCTTCCCTCCCCTACTGATCAAAATAAACATATCGTTTCTATATTATCATCTTCATCTTGAATTTGTGCTCTGTAGATAAACCTCACCATTTTGCAACGCGTATTCCGTCCACTACTCAAAAATAAAATTTTAGCCGGAATATTCATAAATGCAGTGGTAAATCTTTTCTATGCATCCGTCTCATTTCTATGGGCCAAACAACTACATTTGACGCCGGCAACTTACAGAAGGACTTCTTTCGTTTGCCTCACTTACTCATATATTGTCCATAGTAAGGGGTTTAATAAACCTTTTCGTACGTTCCATCAATTTTGAAAATTTGGTGGAGTCGTTCGGATTTGTGCGCGTACACACGTTTTGGAGATTCACACTTGACTATTAAACTATATTATAATCGAAAAGTTATAATAAAAATATTCAATAAATTCACATCACTGTGTCCATTCCTTACAATTTTCATTATAATTCCACCCCAGCGTCACCTACCGGGTCCACTTATACATAAATTTTTGTAAAATATGTTGAGTGTAGTTGAAATCTAATACCGATTGGTTTATTTCTTTGACCTCTTAAATATTTTAATTTAAAGGGCGAGGTTTCCCGGACAAATTCTGTTCTTCATATATCTTAAAGATTATTATATATTATTATAGGAATTGCTAAAACGGATCAGCAGTGTCGTCCATGATGTGATGAAAACTTACTTATTGATAGGCATATATTCTAAAACCAAATTTTTAATCCGATTGACTGCGTTGGTGTACTGGGTGATTGTACCTTCTTATCCTAAGGAGTACGAATTTCCAAAAATGCCTTCATTAGGCTCAGCAACCCCATTAACCGTATGGTCTGGGTGATATCAACAGTTATTCCTATTTTCGTTATTGTCCCCTAAAATTTGGAAATGGGAAAAACCACTTTGTGAAGCTCTCTAATTCAGTAGGAAGTGCGCCATTTTGAAAGTTAGTCATTCTTCTTTTAGCCTTTTTGCGGTCTGGGTGACCATCTATAGTCAATCCTCAACTTGCACTGAAATTTTGGGACAAATGGGGTCAACCGTTTTCACAATTAGTGGTGACATCAAAATGTACATCTTTTTTATATATATAGACTTCTGAATAACTATGATGTTTAAAAAAAGTGACTAAATGACCTTCCAAAAATTAAGTGTATCATAAGCTAAACACCGGCAACTGGTTCCAAACATACATTCAAAATTTTCTTATGCCAAAAAAATCATATATTTTAAGTTTAAGTAAAATCAGACAATCGATATTCAAAATTTTCTCATGCCAAAAAAATCATATATTTTAAGTTTGAGTAAAATCGGACAATCGATATAAATTTTCGAAATAATTCAACCCCAGCCAAATCAACTGCGGGTCCATATAAACAAAAAAAATTCTCATAATAAAACAAATATACATTCTAAATTTCAGTCAAATTGTTTAATTTGTTAAAATTTTCATTATAATTCCACCCTAGCGACACCTACTGGGTCAATTTATACAAAAAATTTTTCTCAAGTTTCCACAAACATAAATCCTAAAATTCAGTTGAATTGGTACATGCATTAAAATTTTCGATATAAGTCCACCCTAGCGCCATCTACCGGGTCCATTTGTATATAAAATTTTTTATGATGATCAAACAAACATGGATTCTGAATTTCAGTTAAATTGGCTCATTCGTTTAAGTTTTGATTGTAAACCGACCCCAGCGCCATCTACCGGGTCCATTTGTACGTATAATGTTTTCTCATGATCAAACGAATATCCATTCTAAATTTCAGTTGAATTGGTACATGCATTCAAATTTTCGATATAAATCCACCCTAGCGCCACCTGGATTTGATTTTTTTCAACACAAACAATCTACGGAAAATTTCGAATCGAATAAAAAAAAAATCAGCCAAATCGCTCCAGCCGTTCTCTAGTGATGTTATGACATACGTGGACCATTTCATTTTTATATATATAGATTATAACCCCTAAAACCAACAGCTTTGAAAATGAAATAACCCCCGAATAAAAAATGAAATAACACCCAAATTATTCACGATATGAAACAATCCCCAAATTTAAAAAATTGGTTGGGTGTTATTTCGTTGAAGATTATTTCATAATTTAAAAACCCCAAATGAGGAATTAAATAAGTCCCAAAGAAAAATGAAAAACGGCCCAAAAAAATTGGGAGTTATTTCATATGAAATAACACCCAAAAATGTATGAAAAAAATTTGGGGAATATTTCATTTCTCGTTTGGGCGTTATTTTATTGGGGGGCTTTTCGTGGAGCCGTCAAGACCAACTGAAGGCAATTTACTAAACAATGATACAATTTAACATACGCTGGTAAATATTTGTCTAGGTATTATTTTAGACGTCGGTGAGCACAAACTTTGCAGAAAATAAAAGTCACCTAGATAGGACAAAGTTTCGGCTGCTCTTGTCTAATTTTTCGAGGGTCGTTAGATTTTCGAATTGCGTTCTTTTGGGTTCAGACTGATAATTTTTTTCCTTTTTTATAATTTAATTGAATATTTTATTTTGTTTTAATTAAATTTGTTTTGTTTTCTTGTATGTAGGTTGTTTTATAAATTAATTGCATTCTTTATTTTGTTTTAATTATTTTTTTTTTTTGTATGAATGAAATAAAGTTTTACATTATTTTTGTTTTTTTAATGTTTATTTTGTTAAATTTTCTTTTAAAAAAGTAGTGCTTTCGTATCCCTGGAACCTTGGATAACTCGGATATACTCTCTGGAGACAATCTAATGACATAGCACTAATGACACTTGACTACAACCCACAAGGAAGCAGAGGCAGAGGCCGCCCAAATACATCTGGATGCCGCAACTTAAAAATAATATATTAGCAGCCGAGAAAACATTGAGCAAAATTAAAACTGTAGCCCAAAACAGCACCAAATAGAAATCATATGTTGAAGCCCTTGGTCCAACTTAGGAATAAGAGGAAATAATAAGCCTTCTTTAATGAATTTGACTTCCTTCTTACTCTTTGGTTTTCGTATTACTGATATTTTGTTTTTCCTTACAAGTTACTCATACGTCTCATACGACTCCCTGCTATTTATATTAATCATACGTATATATTAAGCCCTTACGAAGGACAGCATTTTTATCACAAAACTTTTCATAATTGAGGGGTATGCTGCAACAACGAGTTAACTTCAATTTTTATAATTGTTTGGAAAATAAAAAAAACTGTTCAAAAATAGAGAATGCATTTAAATCGTCTGTGACTTTGCCTTATCTTTTGTCTCATACCACTACATGCTTTGGCGAAGTTCCATTAAGATATTCATAAAATTCGCAATTCTACAGTCAATTTTATTCTGGAGTTAACTCCTTTTTGGCCCAAATAATTGAAAATAACTTTCTTTTTTAAGTAAGGAAGCATTGAATATAGGCAATCTTATAGAAAATTGGTTTATTTCAAGAAAAGAACAGTACTAATTAATATCTATGCGTAAAAACACTCTTTGTAGTTAATAGTATTTATATGAAAAAATCGAGAAAGTCGCTTACTGCAATACGCATTAAACGGCTATAAAAGCGAATGTACAACTAGCAGAGGGATCAGTCCTTTGAAGGCCGGCCAGGTAACATCGCCACTGTTTTCTCCATCCTGTTTTACGACAATCATTTGGGAAAACAATGATTGTTGGGAAAACAATGTTTTAGATTTAACTCCATGTTGCCCCAAACGAATGAAACAGTTAACTCTTTCAAGCGGATACCTTGATACCAAACGAAAGAATGATTTTTTCCCTCCAAGAAACGGTTGTTAACTCTGTTCAGCCAAAAATGGAGTTAACTAGTTGTTGCTGCAAGCCCCTCAATTGTTACCTTTTTTAGGAAATAACGCAGTTATTAAAACTAAAGTTTTTTTTTAAAAATTTAACACCATAAACTTTTATTAAAAATACCTGACACTTCCATTGCCGTATGAGTGATACTTTGTTTCTCTTTCACACGTTACTCATACATCTCGTACGATTTCATGTAATTAATATTAATCATACGTACATTTAAAGCCATCAACAAAGGCAGCATTTTCAACACAAAACTTTTCATAATTTTGACCTTTTTGAGTGAATAACGCAATTTGAGAGCAGTTCAATTAAATGTTAAATTTTTATTGAAAATTGCAATATCATGGGCTTTCTTTAAGGGAACCTGACTTCTCTCGTATTCTTTTTAAAAAAATAGTTTTGAAGTATTTAAATTAAATGTTACATTTATCAAACTCTTCGGTTGTCGTATATGTGATATTTTGCTTTCCATTCACACATTACTCATACGTTTCATTGGCCTCCGCGTAATTAATATCAATCATACGCACATCTTAAGCCCTTAACACACTAAACTAAACTGTTCTTTAATCGAGCCATACCTTTTCGATTTACCCTCGCACTCAGCCGGCGGAAGCATAAACGTGTGAGAGCGCGTGGCACTGGCGGTGGCAGTAATAGTCGTTCATTTAAATTCCTTTTGTTGTTATTATACGGCTGTGTAAAATTTTATATTTTATGTAGCGTTAAATATTTTGATGCATATTTTATGAAATTTGTGGTAATTTTTTGTAGTTGTTATTGTATACTTTCATGCTACTGCCTCTCACTCACTCACTTTCTCTCTCTATGGTTCCACAAAGCAGAGTATGAATCCGGTTGCAACACACTAAAGACATAGATGTGTGATATATATCTGTGTTATGACTGGCACCAAGCAAGGAGTATGAGTGCAACTATGACTGCAACTTAATTATGATGTTCGGCATCATAATGATGTTCCTCTGAGGTCGCTGAGAAATATGATGCCTGTAGAGAGTTTACAGTTTTTTTTGTTCCTCACAACTGTTTTGCAAGTTACTGCAGTAGTAGTTGTAGTAGTAATTTTTACTAGATATTCACTCGCATGCCCGTGTTTGCTACAGTGTCTCTATCGTTATGTGTGTTACGCGCCATAGTATTTTTTGACTTGATAGCGAAATTAATTGGATAAGTTTTTAATTTGCATTTTTTTTTTGCTGTTACTGCTGCTGCTTCCTTACAAACCTTGGATGTGCCCGTCGGTAAAGAGAATAAGTAACAAAATATTTTTCAGCTGTTTTTTTTTTTTGCTTACAACTTCTTGTGATGACTTTCTCCGTCAAGGCGAGGTAACCTTCTCAGTTACGTGTTTGGTTTTTTCCATACGTCTTACATGTTTTCTTGGTTTCCATCATCTGAATTTTTTTCTTATTTTGTTAGCTTTTATTTTTTGGTTACCGAGAAAAAGCAAAAAAAAAAAAACTTTCTTTACATGCAGCTGCATACGTCGCCCTCAGGCGACTGACAAAAAAATTTCATTATTTAGTAATTTTTATTAAAATAAATTACATTTTCATCTTCAACGTAAAGTTAAACTTTGACAAGATTACATATGCGTGTGTGTGTTGTTGGTGTGTTAGTGGGAGGTACCGGCTCAACACATAAACGCGTGTGGGGGTGTGCGTAATTTGCCATTGCCTGATTCATTAATGAAATAGTTAAGCTCTTAAGAATTGAAAAGTTTTTGGAATTGTGTACAGAGAAAAAATTAAACGATTAATAAGTTTTAATTGTTTTAAATCATTAAATGCAAATTCTTGGCATTGTGGCCCTACAACTACAATATTGTAAAAGTTTTTTTTTGTCGTAAACGTAATGTCGTAAGTAATTGTTTGAAAATGGGGAGTATGGGCGTTGAGATGATTACTTTGCATGGATTTATAATTTTATTATGGTTAAGAGTAAATTTCAGAGGCGTATGATTTATTTTACAAGTTGTGAATAAACTAATATATATGGGACCGGCCGTGGCATAGTGGTTACAACACGCGACTACCATGCGGGAGGTCATAGGTTCACCTCCTGGCTCCAGTCATCTTAAAAAAAAGAAAAATTTGTTCATTCATTGTCGGCTCCCCTCGAATGTTGTCGACAGCAACTTCGCAGTATTAGTCTCGAGTCAATCGGCATGTCTTATAAGAGCTTCTCAAACAGTAACGTTAGCATTCGTCGATAAACAAGTAGGTGCCGTTAGTTGTGAATCTTAAAATAGAAAGCGTATTAATCCACAACAACGCGAGAAGCTATCCTATACCTCATTCATGGGGTGTAAAGGGAAATTAAGTTAAGTTAAGAATAAAATATTACTCATTCGCAGCAATGCACGTAAATTAATATTAATCATACGTCTTAAACGTATGATAACACAACGTCTCTCTTAGTGGCTTCAGCAGCTGTAAGAAACTAGGATCGGGCGCGGTGACCTAATAAGTCATTCTCCTTAAATAAAATAAGTCTTATTAAAACAAAAACAACATAAATACAAGAATCCTCACAAATGTTGAGAATACCCACAATCGTTACCATGATTTAAGGATATGCACCTGGGTTGTCCGTACTCTCTACAGTGATGGTACCTCTTTCCAACTGGGCGGATGTCCTCGAGATATACAAGGAAAGGCGATGAACGTGACAGGCACACACACGACAAAAACAAACTGTGACATCTTTTACAGCTGCCATGCAGAAAGACAAGGATTTGGATGTGGATTCATAGACGGCAAGAGATTTCGACATTTGTTCACGCGATTTAACCCTGTAAGTGACCGTAAAGCCACTATCCGCATCAAGGCAAAATATTTGTCTTCACTCTCATTCTACGAGTGCCTAAAGAGTGTCGGTGACACTTTCCAGACGAAGTTTATTGCTAAGTCAGGCGATGTTATCTGATCTCCATGATTGTGCGAAGACAATCATCTTTCTTAAACGGACACTAAGTATGTTCAATAGGACCCTTAGTCTGTTCAATCGGGCAAAAAATCTGTTCAATCGGGCTATAAGCCTATTTCAATTAGACCTTGAGTCTGTTCAATCGGAATTTAAGTTGGTTCCATCGGGCTATAAGCCTTTTTCTATTGGACAATAAATCTATACAATCAGGCCGTTTAATTGAACTTAGAGTACGTTCAACGAACAACATTTCTGTACAACGAGTCCACGGACTTTTAACTATTCCTGTTCCAGGACCTTAGACAATTTCACCAGAAGGTCCTACCGAACTTCAATTGGACAATAAGTCTATTCAATCGGGCTATATGAACCTGTTCAATCGGACCTCGAGTATGTTTAATCGGACAATAAATCTATTCAATCGGGTTATAAGCCTATTTCAATTAGACTTTGAGTAAGTTCAATCGGACTTTAAGTTGATTCCATCGGGCTATAAGCCCTTTTTTTATTGGACCTCGAATCTGTTCAATCGAACAATAAATCTATTCAATCGGGCCGTTTAATTGGACTTCGGGTACGTTCAACGGACAATATGTATGTCCAACGAGACGAAGAACTTGTAAGGCCAGAGCCTGTCAATAGTTGTGCTTACTATTCCTGTTCCAGGACCTTAGACAATTTCACTAGAAGGTCCTACCCAACTTATCTGTACTTGACGTCCGACGTCACCCGAATTACCGCCACGTTAAACTCGTCTTGTTTCCCATCACCGAATTACCGCCGCCCATCTAAGGACCGCCTTTTTATACATTTAATGGCACAATATTACGATATCGATATATTACAATATCGTCCATATATTTTACTGCCGCTCTAACCTCCATCCTGACATGGAATTTCTCACAGACTCAACATCTCTAGCACGCCAGACAACGGGTTTAGGCTGGTTAGCTTCGCAGCGGGAAGGAACATGGTAATGAGTGGAACCAGCACAAAGATATCCACAAGGCAACTTGGCTGTCTCCCGATCAAAACACTAAAAATCAAATTGATCATGAGGTAATTGATGACAGGCATGCATCTAGTGTCATGGACGTGCGTGTGATGCCGCTTATAGGGCAACGCTGTAGCCAATTGTAACCCGGGCTGTTAGGGAACGGCACAAGGAGACAGGAGTAAGACAGGCGAGACAGCTGTGTAAGCGATAAAAACGTCAAATGAAGCAACGAGAGAACGAGGATATAGAGCGATACAGGGATAGAGGTGAGGCCCGACAATTTTACCAGAAAGTAGAAGCAAAAGGCATCGGTAATGGCCACGCCTTCTATAAGGACAAGGATGGAATTCTGGTTACAGATACGCAGAGTGTGCTGCATATATGGAGAGAACAATTCCTGCAACTGCTGCTTCCAGAAGGCAGCGCCAATTGTTGACGACAGCTTAGATTGCTCACCACCAAGTCAAGCCGAGGCAAGAAGAGCAATATCGCGGCTGAGAAACAATAAAGCAGCCGGTGCCGACGGTCTTCAGGCAGTGGTCATCAAGTCCGGTGGCAAAGAGCTGATAACGAGCATGAACCAGGTCCTGCGTACGGTTTGGCTTAGAGAGTGCATGCCCGACGATTAGAATTTAAGCGTATTATGTCCTTGTTGTGAAAAAAGGTGATCCAAGTGTGTGCTACAACTACAGCGGGATTAGCCTTTTACCCATCGCATATAAGGTCCTGTCGAGTGTGCTATGCGAAATACTAAAGCCAGTGTTATCCAACCTGATCGAGCCTTATCAGTGTGGCTTTAGACCTGGTAAATCAACAACTGATCAGATATTCACACTTCGGCAAATCGTGGAAAAGACCCAAGAGAAACAGATCGACACGTACCATCTTTTCGTCGACTATCGGGCTGCCTTTGACAGCCCGATGCGGCAGAAATTACTCGAAGCCATGGCTGAGTTTGTTATTCCAGCGAAGCTGATACGTCTTGGCGGAATAACGCTGACTGACACGAAGTCTTCAGTGAAGATTGGCAAGGACCTTACAGAGCCATTCTGTACCAGACGAGGCCTAAAACAAGGCGACGGCCTATCGTGTGATCTCTTCAACATAGTGATGGAGATGATAGTACAAAGCTGCAGTAAAGACGAGTGGCACTATATTCAACAAAAGCCACATGCTACTCGCGTACGCTGATGACGTTCACATCTTCGGTCGAAAATTGCGGGATGTGACTGCAGCCTTCTCAGGTATACAGGAGGAATCAGCGAAAATGGGTCTAACGGTGAACGAGGACAAAACGAAGTTATTAGTTTCAACGAATAAATAATCTACTCGTTTGGGAAATTGCGTGAACGTTGACAGCTACAATTTCGAAGTGGTAGATAATCTTGTCTATCTAGGCTCCGCCATCAACATAACAAAAAATGTCAGCCTAGAAATCCGCAGAAGAATCCTGCTTGTAAATAAATGCTACTACGGACTAAGCAAGCGATTTAATGACAGAGCCCTCTCTCGACGAACAAAACTTCAGCTATACCAGATACTGATTCTGCCTGTCTTAATGCATACTTCAGAATCCTGGGTTATGACACAAGCGGATGAATCGGTTCTGGCGGTATTCGAGAGAAAAATACTCCGTAAAATATATGGGCCCATCATCGTTAACGGAGATTATCGGCGTCATATGAATCATGAGCTGTACGAGCTGTACACTGACATTGACATGGTCAAACGCATTAAGGTGCAACGGTTGCGTTGGCTAGGTCATGTTTAGAGTGTTCAAATACCTCCTTTTTTAAAAAACCCGGTTTCCGAGTTATTCGAAAAATTGATTTTTTGGAAAAATCGGATTTCGAATACAGCATTTGAAAGAAAACCGGTTTAACCGGTTTTATTCGGTTTTTTTCCTAAAAAGTTAAAATAAAAGAAAATAATTTGGTTTAAAAAAATTAATTTTTTTACACTTTTACTTTTTAATAAATTTTTGGAATCTCTCATTTTATTTTTTAAAGTAATTTTTAATTTGTTGTTTAAAATAGTCTATTCTTCTGTTTCGTTTTTATAAAGCTTGATACAGAAAAAACGCGCTCACTAATTGTGGAAGAAGGATTTATTGACAAAAGCGCGTTTAGAAGGATGTTGAGCTTTTCTGTCCTTTTATTAAATCTATCGAAAAAGTTGAAATTTTCATATAGGCTTGTGTCATTGCAATTTGTTTTTACTGGTGGATAAAGTATTTTAAAAAGTTCGTTCGCACATTCTATCATTTCCGTCTTTTTACAATACTTTACAGAGGATGAGTTGTAGGATATTTTCCGGAGCCAAGAAATATAATTAAGGTATTCAATGTTTGTATTCTTCTTTCCTTAAATCTTGCTATAATGTTGTCTCGCAGCTCCCAAGCATATGCGGAGTCCATATTTTTGAGCTGTTTCAGTAATAGAGTCACTGAATCATTTGATAATCTTTTAATTGCGAGTGCTAAAGGCTGAAGCTCAAGTATCTCAAAATTGTTATTTCTTTTGAGCTGAATGGAGTTTCCCCTAAATCCAAAAGCGCATGGTTGACACATGGGTAAATTCTTAGAAACTGTTCAATCATTGCAGATAAGGAGTTCCTCCGGTGTTTCACATCGACAATGAGCCTTAGTTCTTTATTGTGCTTCTGGAAAACATAGCTCAGCAATTTTCTTTGTTTTTCGCTATACTTGTTAAATTAATTGATATGCTTCCGCAATTTTGCGATAATTTAAGACACGTTTTTAATAAGCTCGTATGATTTTTCGGTGACGTACAATAAAGTACGTCACCCACAGAAGATTGGAAATAAAGCCATTATGACACTATTAAACATTTGACAATATTTTGAATAAAATGTATCTAGTATTTTTGTTTTGCGCGCCCTAGTCTAGCTGCATACCCAGCCTCGCTACTCTCTCTATCTCTGTTTCTGTTAATAAGTCAGTAAACATAGTGGTGTACTAGAGAACACATTGCAACGGCAGACGAATGCGGTGGGGGCACGCCTCCCCCACTTCATCTACTTCATAACGCTTTTTCATTACTTTTAGTCGCATTTTTCATTGGTATGGCATTATTTCCACCTTGATCGGAAATATAATATGGTGTTATTGCACAAACATGCTAGTTATAAAGCCATATGGCTTTATTGCACGACGCCTGATTTTTCGACTTCCACTATTTCACCCCATTCATCTATCATCGTCGTAAAATGATTTTTCTAAATTAATTTGAAATTGAATTTAAATTTACAAAGCTTTTAAAAACATTCTTGTTTATAAAATGTAAAAAGTTTTTCTAAATTTATTGGAAATTGAATTTTAAAACTTTAAAAAGCTTCTAAAAGTATTCTCGTTTACAAAATGTAAAAAGTGTTTTCTAAATTAATTTCACATGCCATCCTAAAGTTTATACTTTTTCAATAACTCCTTTTAGAGTTGTTACAAACCAATTTTAAAAAAACCGAGTAACCGAAAGAAAAAACTCGGTTAAACCGGTTATTCGAAAATGGCATTTTTGCAAAAACCGGCATACGGTTTTAAATAAAAAAACCGGTTTACGGTTTTTCGGTTTCGGGTTTGAACACCCTAGTCATGTTGTACGCATGGACGAAAATGCTCCAGCTCGAAAAGTCTTCGACAATGAACTCGATGGACGGCGCAGAAGAGGGCGACCAAAACTCCATTGGAAAGACTAGGTTACTGAGAACCTTACAGAACTTGGTGTGACTAACTGGAGAAGAAGCGCAGAAGATCGAGGCGCTTATAATATTTTTCTACGTGCGGTATATAATCCACTGAGATTGCATAGAAGTACCAGCTAAGTAAGTAAGCATACGTTGTGCATACATATGTAGCCTGAACCATATGCAAACTCGTTACATATGTAAAGAACAGTACTTGGGTCAGCGTTGTTATTGAATAACATCAGCCATGACCAGTTTTCTACTTATCACAGATGAGACAACCTATATATGGCCAGCAACTAGGATTTATGGGGAAAAATTTATGAAAATAGGCATTAAATGAAAATAAAGATTTCATTCAATAAAAATAGTCCATGTTAATTTTTTACATAGATATATTAATATAAATTATTCATTTATGTATTAGCTACAATTCTGCTTAAGAATTAAATGAGAAATTATCAAGATTGAATCAAGCTAAGGAAAAACTATAAAAGGTCATAAAAAGAGTTTGACCTTAGGAACGCCCAACCATATAAATGACTTGTACCTTCACCCTGACTTGGAATTGCTCACGCCCCAGATTAGCTGTTGCACTAAGTTACCATAACACACTACAACATTTTTCAGCTCATTGATTTAGGACTCAATTCTGAGAACTGCATGTGAAAGTAGCCCCCAAAAGATGAAGTTCTACATCATTCGTAATGTCAAGTTAAATGCCATAATAATTTAATATCGTTTTGAAGTTAGTAAGTATCGTATAGGGGAATTTTTCACGTTTTAGGCTCTTTTGTTATATTGTTATATGGTGGCGTATGATTATCATAAATAATATTCCACGTAAATCATACGCAACGGAGTACAATAGTTTTATTGTAATTGCTACAAAATAAACCCAGTTCAAAATCATTTGATAAATGGAAAACTGAAACTGTTGCTTATGTAGGGAAAAGTTATATGAGTTCTCGAGTAATGTCAAACAAGAGAGCCTAAAACGTGACCAAATCACCTAGACGATACCTACTAACTTCAAATCGAGATTAAATTATTATGGCATGTAACTTGACAAAACAAAAAATGCAGAACTTCTTCTTTTTGGGACTACTTTTACGTGAAGTTCTCAGAATTGAGTCCCAATGATCTGAAAAAGGTTTTACTGTGTAAGGAAACTATTGTTTTAATAATTTTTAAATTTTCAAAATTCTACAACTATTATTTATATCAGTTTATGAAATCCTCAGTATTGTACTATGCCCATGTACAAGTTTTTTCCTTATCCTCTTGGCGACTTCTGTGGCCCTCGCCCATATGTTACACTTCTTGGCCATAATTCACCTCCTAAATGTATGCTAAATATTTAATGTCAATTTGTTTCCATTTTTTCATTCTTTAGCTATTACTTCTTTTTTTTTTGCTATTAACACAAATTCCCTTTTGATCAAATTTCACTTAAACCAAAAATTGTTGTGCAACGCCTTTTAAATAAATCTATTTTAAATATTTCTCTAGCAGCAGCGCGCTGTGCCGTAGATTAGGGGAGAGTTTAGACGCTGGCAACGAAAAAAAAAACAAAATTCATTATAATTTTATTTTCCTTTTCCAGGCCATAGCCATTGTTGCTGCTACTCTGGCTGCACTCTTGCTTCGAAGAAGGAACTTTTAAGAATCTGTTTGCTAGATTTTTCTCTTCTACTGCCACCATCTTGTGCAGTTGCTGCATGTGTGTGTTTGGGTGTGTGCGATTTCTAGCTCTTTGCTATTTCTTTATATTTCTTGCTGTTGTTTCGTCCTTTAATATGTATGTGACATTTTGCGAAATGTTGTTGCTTAGACTAGCAGGTCTTGTGCATATTTGTCTCTAGTTGTTGCTATTGCTATTGCTGTTGCTGCTGTTTTTTTGCTTGTGCTTCGGCTCCTGTTATGTCTTGTGTTGATGACATTTTCTGCTTGATATTGCGGTGCCTTGACGTTGTTGCTGTTGCGCTTCAAAGGTCCTTTCGGTTGTGTGTCCTTAAAGTTGTGTGGCAGTTCTTGTCGCTGTTGTCATTGCTATGGCCGCTGTTGTTGTTATTATTGCTGTTGTTGCCATTCTAACTCTTGTGGCAGTTGTTGAATTATACTTTTACTGCTTTTCATTTTCTCCTCGGTTGGCCCAGAAGTACTCGTATCTAGCTGCCTGCCCTTGTTGGTACTACCTCTGCCCCTTTGACTAGCAGCCCAGATGAAGTTCTTGTTGCGGGCCCCCGTAGACAGACTTGAGTTCATTACCCCGCGTGGTTTCACAAATAGCGGAGTTTTTTTTTTCATTATTTATACTCCACTTATAAAACACTTAAAACCTAAGGTTACTTAGACGTTAGAGGGCTGCCGCCACTGTCACCACTTTTTGGTGGTTTTATATTCAGCCATCGTTTGATTTTCGTTATGAGCTGAGTTTTTCACTAGCACTGGGTTTTCGTTTTATTTTTCCCTTTGCATTTTGTGGGCCACTCAACTCTCACTTGTGCAATTTTTCTTTAATGAAATATTGTCAAAATAAGAGTCATTGCCTGTTTAGGTCCCCAAAATGGAAAGCAAAAACTTTTGGTTTTTTTTGCCGCTTAGCAAAGAGTTGGGTAGCCAGCAAAAATATATTTTTCGTTTTGCCGTCCCCTGTTCCCCTGTACTTTTGGTATCCCTGTTTGTGTAGATCCCTGTGGATTGCAGACAGTGTGTTTTTTGCGATAAATGACTATTTTTGCAAATTTCGTTTTGTTGTTATTGCTGTTTAGGTCAGTGTTGTGAAATTCAGGCTGAATATTTAAAAATGAGTTCTGTGCGGTGTTGTTTTTTCGGTGCTCTCGTCTCAACCTATTTGAATTATTAAAATTTTTCGTTTCTGTTAAAAGGGAAGACAAAAAGAGAGCCCGTTGAATGTTTTAAGTGGTAGCCTAAAATTAGGCAATATTTGGTAGGTGGTTAAAGAGCACAAAAGTATGCTAGCCAAACAGTATCGATGTTTCCTTAACGAAGTTTTCATTACAGTTTACTTGAATACTTTAGAGTTGCAGCGTTTAAGGACAATTGAAAATATCAGCCTATATGTAGGCAATGGAATTTAAAATTAATTAAAAACATAATTATAATAAATATATATTCGTAAAATAAATATAAAGAAGAGCTGCGAGCTTATGCTGCTGCTTTCCCCAAACAACTCAGGAGGAATTCAAAAATATGATGCACAAAATGACAGTTTACTGTCCTCGATAGTTTTGGTGGGTGCAACCCAGCCGGGTTTCTCCCCTGTCGACAGAGTACATGGCGGATACGACCATTAAGTACTCACTATTGGACACCACCCAAGTTCCAAAGGAGTCTCTCCCCATCACCTTAAACTGACTTGATCACAACCAATCAGGACAACCTGAGAGGTGAGGTCATAGTAGGTATAGGACAAGTGAGTGAGACAAAATGAGGCGATTTAACTGGCAGGAAAGGAAAGCGGTCTAAGCAGTAGAAGGACTGTAACACGTATAGGTGATCCTGTAACTTCCTTGCAAAGTGACATGCCTAAGATACGGGTCTGTTCTCTCAGAAGGAGGAGAGTGTAATTCAGAAATACAAGGAACACTTCATCAAGTTTCAAAAGAAATTTCCTGACGTCAGGTTTCTTAGAGAGTCTGCTAAGGACCTTCTCCTATCAGACTCTCTGGAGGCTATTAAGCCCTGTGAAACCGTGCAGCAACACAGCGGCACTGGGACATGTAATCATTGACCGCGGCTATTGACATAAGACCATCAAGTTCAACGATGGCGAAGGGTGAGCAAGCGGGTGTATCCCTTAGCCTGTCAGCTAATGACAAAAAGCTTAAGATTGCTCACTTTGTAGACGAATCCATCAAAGCCGCGAAGCGTCCAAGGAAACACACAAGCCTGAGAGTGAATCCTTCTCTTTAAGCGGCTGTGGTGGACAGTGCTGATCCCGACGGCAAAATCAGCTTAGTAAACTAGACAACACTTGAGGAGACACTGGACTCTGAGTATGACCGATCGCAGTACAAGCACATATCAGGAAAGTTTCCCCACTTTCAACTCCGGTAACTAGGAGGAAATCTCTTCGGTGTTATGTTATGTTCTGAGAACGGAGGTATAGATCTCCGGTTGTCCATTAATGCGGACACTTTGTCCCTACTGGTTACTCAAGTGGATAGGATGAGAGTTGATTCAGGGACTGTAAGGTTTCGTCATCCCCCCATCACCAGTCAGAAGTTAGCCAATGGGGGTACGAGTGGTGCATACTTTTTAAAACTTGATTTTTCCACCTATTGTGTTTTTGAGTAATTTGAGAAGATAGTTTTTTAGGTATGGCCCAGTATATGTTAACCGAAATGTTGCTGCATCCCCTCGACAGGGAACGCCAAACATTTTAGGGGTTTTACTTACTTTTCCCCAAAATTACCTTGAAAATAAGCCTTAGTGCTATCCAGGGTTCTTGGGCTAATGCTACATCTACACTTTGGCCTGAGCACGCCAAACCTTTTGGTGGTTTTACAATACCGACCTAGTACTATCACCCTGAGTTGAAATTTTTCAACTGTTGCTGTTGCTTTGTATTGTTAGCAATAGTGTTAGAGGTTTGGAATAGGACAGCTACAGACTTTTTACGACGAATACGCCTGAAAGGATAAGAACCTGCATTGTAGCTATGAAGGGTCTTAATTAACCAGTGATATGACGACGGTTTCTTTGGTGGACCAGTGCTGTATGAAACTGATGCTGCTGATGCCAGCTAAGAATTCTTTTAGTATTAGTTTTATTTCCAAACGTCATATGTCCTTTTCTTGCTCTCTAAAGAGCCATTTGTGCAAATGACTTTGAAATAATGTAACATAAGCTTAAGGAGAATAAACATTAACTAAATATTGCATACTTTGAGGAGTACGATTGAATACAACATATACACAACATAATGTATTAAAGTGTTCTCTCTTTGTAACGATATGATGATTACTTTTGGGGTGTTATATTCTTCTTCTTCTTCTTTTTTAATGGCAGCAACAACAGAAATTCATCCATCAGTAGCTGGACGTAGAAAAGTATTCCAAGTGCTTCTGTCTTTTGCGCTCTGTAGATAGTTCGTTACACCAAGCTTAGTTAACAGCTCTTTCACCTGGTGCATCCATCGGAGTTTTGGCCGGACACTACTGCGCCGCCCATAGAGTTTATTGCCAAAGTCATTTTGAGCCGGAACGTTTTCGTCCATTCGTACAACGGGTACAAGCCGGCGCATTCGGTCTATTTGAACGCACTTGACTAGGTCGATGTCATTGTACAGCTCATACAGCTCATTATTCATTTGACGACGGCACTCGCCGTTAACGATGATGAGTCCAACTATTTTGCGTAGTATTTTTCTCTCGAAGATTCCCAGAATAGATTGATCCGCTTGTGTCGTTACCCACGATTTTGCGCTGTAGAGTAAGACAGGTAGGATCAGAGTCTGGTAGAGTTAGATCTTTGTTGTTCGAGAGAGCGATTTGTCATTAAATCGCTTGCTTAGCGCATAGTAGCAGCGGCATGCGATCAATACTTGTCTTTTGCTTTCCAGGCTGACATTATCATTTTTGATTATGGCGAAGCCAAGGTAGACAAAATCATCGACCACTTCAAAGTTATAGTTGTCAACATTCACGCAGCGTCCCAGACGAGGAGACTCTTTGTTCGTTGAAACAAATAACTTGGTTTTTTCCTCGTTTATCACCAGACCCACTTCAGCCGACTGCTCTGCAATGCTCGAAAAAGCTTCAGTAACATCTCGCAATCCACGGCCAATGATATCTATATCATCGGCATACGCAAGCAACATGTGACTTTTGTTGAAGATGGTACCATTCCTGTTTACTGCAGCCTTCCGCATGATCATCTCCTTGATGATATTAAAGAGATCGCATGACAGACTATCGTCTTGTATAAAGCCTTGCTTGGTAGAAAATGGCTTCAACAGATTTTTGCCAATTTTCACTGAAGACTTCGTGTCAGTCAGTGTCATTCCACAAAACCGTAGTAGCTTCGCGCGGATACCAAACTCAGCCATAGCATCCAACAATTTCTGTCGTATCGGAATGCCGAATTTGGTAGTCGATGATTAGATGGTAGGTATCGATCTGCATTTCTTGGGTCTTCTCCATGATTTGTCGTAATGTGAATATCTGGTCGGTCGTAGATTTACCAGGTCTAAAGCCACCCTGATAAGGTCTAATCAGGTTTACCAGAATGGACTTTAGTCTTTCACATAACACACTAGTCAGGACTTTGTATGCGATGGGTAAAAGGCTAATCCCGCGATAGTTGGTAAACACACTTGGATTGCCTTTCGTAGGCACGAGACATAGGACACTCAGATTCCAAACATCGAGCATGCACTCCCTGAGCCAAATCGTGTTTATGAGCTGTTGAGTTTTGGGGAGTTAATGTTTGCTGTACGGTATGATACCATTTGCTGTGGCCAAAAAATATAGAATTTTAAATAGGTCCTAGGCATCTAGCGATTTTCCATAACAGATGACTTAAATTAAATCTCAGTAGGATTTTTTTTTTTGTGACACATTTAACCCGACTCTGTCGACTCCTTACGTGTTCTTTTCGTCCTTTATTGTTCCCTTAAAGTTGGATTACAATTTAACACAATTTGAGGGCCATTGTCTCTGGGGTGAACCAAACCAATTTCAAACGATAGCATTTGACCTCAGTAACAAAACCCTGAACTCTTTTTTGCTCCTTTACGTCACAATTTTTTTTACAGTGGTTTGAAGTTTTAATTTTTTGTTCTAAAGAATATTCAAAGAGTATGAAAAATCATCTATAAAAGTACATTTGGGGTATTTCCTGTCTTCGGAGACCTATACTAAAACAACATTTTAACCCTCTAGCTCCCACTCGTATGGGACAGTTTTGGCCCAATTTTGAAAAACTGGTTAGATGTCAACTTTGGAGGGAGGTCAAGGCTTAGAATCTTCGATAGAAATATTCTCCGGAAAATTGCACTAAGTGTCGCTGAAGACAAATAGCCTCTATGAGTCAAAGGTTCCAAAATAAAAATAATGTAAAATGGTAATGGAACGTTAAAAAATCTATTTTGAAACAAACAGTGCAACACACTTTTTCGGGAGTGAACCAAACCAATATCAAACGATAGCATTGGACCTCAGTAACAAAACGCTAAATTCCGTTTAGCTCCACTACGTCACAAGTTGTATTTTTTTCAGTGGATTGAAGTTTGAATTTTTTGGTCAAAAGTAGATTCAAAGAATATGAAAAATCATCTATAAAAATAGATTTGGGATAGTTCATGTCTTCGGAAACATACACTAAAATTCCCAGGGAAATATTTCATTAAAACATTTTCACCCTCTAGCTCCCACCCGTATGGGACATCTTAGGATGAATGTTGAAAAACAGCTTTAAAGTCAAATTTCTTAAAATGTTCAGGATGGGTTGCAGATAGAGGGTTAGAATGTTCCGAGGAAATATTCCCCGAAAAATTTTAATGTAGGTCTCTGAAGACATGAACTAACAAAAGTCTATTTTTACGCATGATTTTTCATTTTCTTTTATTTAGCTTTTGACCAAAAAAATCCAACTTTAAACCACTGTAAACAGAAATTGTGACGTAGTGGAGCAAAACGGAGTTTATGGTTTTGTTACTGAGGTTAAATGCTATTGTTTGATATTGGTTTGGTTCACTCCCAAAAAAGTGTGTTGCACTGTTTGCCCAAAAATAGATTTTTTAACGTTACATTACCATTTTCTTTTGATTTTATTTTGGAACCTTAGACTCATAGAGGCTATTTGTCTTCAGTGACTCTTAGTGAAATTTTCCGGAGAATATTTCTATAAAAGATTCTAATTCTTAAACTCCGTTCAAAGTTGACTTTTAAACAGTTTTTCAAAATTGGGCCAAAAATGTCCTATACGGGTGGGAGCTAGAGGGTTAAAATGTTCTGAGAAAATATTCTTCTGATTGTTTTAATATAGGTCTCTGAAGACAAGAAATACCCTAAAAGTATTTTAATAGATGATTTTTCATATTCTTTAAATCGACTTTTGACCAAAAAATTCAAACTTCAAACCACTGTAAAAATTGTGACGTAGTGGAGCATAATGGAGTTTAGAGTTTTGTTACTGAGGCCCAATGCTATCGTTTGATATTGGTTTGGTTCACCCCCGAAAAAGTGTGTTGCACTGTGTTATTGAACATTCAAATTTTCTTTTGCTAGTCCTTGTGATACATTATTAATTGCACAGCCTTAAATTATGTCATATGAAAAAAATTAATTAGCTTTCTTTAGGTAATATTTTAAACGAAAAAATTCTCATCTTTGCACCTTTATAGTACTCAATGTCAGCAATTAAAAAAAAGCCACCACCTTTGCATAAAATTATCTATTAAGAGTATTAAATCATAATTTCTGCGCCTGAAAGTAGGCTGTAACATTAAAGATATTCTCCCCTAAATGTATGTAGCTGATTTAAGCCTTTAACTGTGTTTGTATGTGTATTATAGCCGACAATTCCTACTCGTATACAAGGCTTAAGCAATAAAAATAAAATTTGTTTTTTTTTTTAATATTAAACATACTTTTAGGATTATACACTTAAATATTGTACAAGAGAAGCGAGACACCAGAAAAAACCTTACCAAAAAGCATTCATTTAATTACTTGTGCTATGGATTGCTGCTTTGTTGCTGTTGCTGTTGTTTTTTTTTTATCGTTTGCATAAATAAAAATATATATTTCTTATTTCATTGAGGGCAATAAAAAATAATAAATATAACCAATTTTAATCCTTATGGCAACATCAACCAGAGAGAGAGAGAGAAGGACCACTGCTACTACCCTTCACTTTTGCTATAGACCTCTCATCCCTGCCGCCCTGTATCTGCCGTTTAATCCTATCGTATTTTGTTGTTGTTGTTGTCGTTGCTTGCTACCTTATGCATGAAAACTATTATAGAACATATGGAATGATAAGGAATCTGTGTGTTGTTATATAGCAGCGCTGACTCTGAATGGTTGTCGTTGTTGTCGTATACGTTAACCTTATGTGTGTTTTGTGTGCTGCTGGTGTGGTTGATAAACGTAGATCTTTTTTGACCACGGCCACAAAATTACGCTGGTTGTTGGCTATCCGCTATCTGTATAAACTCTCTCTGATGCTCAACAATGATGACGGTGTGTTTGTGTGTATAGCGCACACATACACACACACACACACTTGCACTAGCCAATAAAAAATTGCATTAAAATTATAAAAAATAATACTGCTCGTTGTCGTTGAGCAAACACAGAGTATCGCTGCGAAAAATTAAAATGTCAATAATTTTTTATATGTATAAATATCCTTTTTATTGTTGACTGACTATAATCCTTCCCAATAAAGGGGATTTAATGGCTGACTCTTTTTTTTTTGTGGGGGCCACTCCTTTTTGTCCAAAAATAATCATTGAAGAGTAAGTAACCAAAAGATGGATGGTTCAATCCCTGAGATAGTTCAATCAATGATGAAATCATGTTTCAGCAAAGAGTAAATGAAGACAAGAAACTCAGTGATGAGATTTAATAAACTTTCCTCTATGTGGTGCTAAGAGTTGTTATTAATATTTAAATCCTTGAACTATAAGAATATTAACATTAGTATCAATGATGTGTGTGTGTGTGTGTGTGTGAGTGTGCTTTGCTACGTTTTCATTAAATACCGGTCATAAGAATACAAACTTTCAGATAAAGTCTACTTTTGGGAGTTAATAACAAATGACCTCTTAGTGGGAATTTATGAAAATGTTACATTTCTTTGCTTTCTCTGTTATTCGTGCGCTCTAATGACTCATTTGTGGTTTACTTGCGATATAATGTAACTAAAGCTTAGGGGAAATAAAGTGGTTTCCGGCCACATATTAAACATTAACAAAATGTTGCATACTTTGAGGCAAACGATTTTATACAACATGTATACAATTTAATGTATCAAATTGTTGCTCTCAAATTGTTGCTCTTTTGTGCAAAAAATGTTGTATACTTTTAGGGTGTAATGTGAGAAATGCAAAGGAGGTGAAATACTCGTAATTTATTCTTTTTGTTAGTAAGATCTACATAAAATTATACGTTAGATGGCTAAAACGGGCGTCGGTAGTGTGATGCAAGGTAAAGCTTCTGATCGGTTAAACTTGGCAAACCCAGAGTGATCCTTGCCAATTGCACTTCAAGTCTACTCACAGAGCTCCGTATTCGTAGAACTACTGCGGAGGAATACCTCCACGTGGTGAAGCGTTGAATATTGCCTGTGAAACCCGTCAGAGCACGGCTAACTGTGAGGGGCGAAACCTAAAACGCAGGAACGTCGGCTCAGAGTTAGCGGTACCCTGTTTATCGTCTGACTGTAATAAAATCCTGGCAGGAGGGGAAACTGCGACGTGGTGCGCTGGGCATGCAACCCGCTACCGACGTTTTAGCTATTGCAATTACACGAAGTAAGAAAAGAATAAAACGGACCCCGCAAAATGTTGACGACCACCGCAAACGAATTGAGGGCCATGATTTGGGGATATGCTTCTGGAATGTTAGAGGCAGGTGCCTCCATCCAACTGGCGGAAATCCTCGAAGAATACAAGGCTGACATAACCGCTTTACAGGAAATCCGGTGGACGGGACACGGGTGCTTGCGCATGAAGACATGAGACATCTACTATAGAGGCCATGCGGACAAGCTCGAGATTGGATGTGAATTTATGATTGGCGGCACCTAGTCTCACCAGGTTAACCCCCGTGTGTGAACGAATAGCCACCATAAGAGTCAAGATAAAGTTTTGACACATATCACTCATATGTGCTCATGCTCCGACAGAACAGAAAAGCGATGAGGACAAAGACGAGTTCTACGAGAGCCTAAAAAATGTATATGACCGTAACCCCAGTCATGACATCAAAATTGTAATAGGCGACTTTAATGCTGAAATAGGCAGGGCGACAGCAATTGAGCCTACCAATGGCATAAGACTGACTGATTTCTCCATGCAAGAAATATGGTATCTGGCAGCACCAAATTTGAACATAAAAATATTCATAAGGCAACATGGTTAGCTCCAGATCAATTGACAAGGAATCAGATAGATCACGTGGTTGTCGATGGAAGGCACGCATCGAGTGTTCTGGACGTACGAGTGATCTGGGGTGCGAACATTGCCTCTGATCACTACCTTACCAGAGTTAAGGTACGCACAAGGCTAAGCATGGCGATAGACGTACGTTATCAGGCACAACAAAAGCTGGACAACGTTGAACTGCAGACCACGGAGATAGCGGATGCCTACTCCAACCGCCTAACTCAACCTCTACGGAATGCTCCAACCCCTTAAAACATTACCTCACAGTGGCAATATATAGCCGACTCCATAGAACGGACTGCGAGAAGCGTACTTGGGTACTCAAAGCCGTCTCAAGAAGATGCCTGGTACGGACGGATGGTGCATACATGATGAAACTACAGCCAGTAGCAACGAGAGCTGTTCGTAACCGGCGCAGAGAGAAGAGACGAGCTGCAACTCGTCTTTTTACACGGAAAAAGAAGGAACTGAAGAAGAGACATTAGAGTGCACAGAGTTGCTCCGAAGTAGAGGGGAAGCCCGAAACTTCTACCAGAGATTTAAGGCTTGAATGCATGGAACAGGGTTGCACTCCTGCAAGGACAGCGATGGTCAGCTAGTGACGGACTCGGATAACGTTCTGAAGATATGGAGAGATCATTTAAAAAATTTACTGGATACTGACACCACTCCAGAAGACCCCGCTCCAATTCATGACAATGGTATTAACTGCCCACCTCCGAGCCAGAGAGAGAGATACGTGTTGAAATATCCCGCCTTAAAAATAACAAAGTGGCTGCAGCCGATGGTCTCCCTGCTGAATTGTTTAAGGCTTGCCGGGAGGAACCGATTAGGAGCATGCATTAGCTAATGGAGAAGAGAGCATGCCCGGTGGATGGAGTCTCAGTCTGTTATGTCCCATATATAATAAAGGAGATCGTAGTGAAAGTAAGAACTATCGTGGAATAAGCCAATTGCGAAGAAGGTCATTTTGAGTATATTGCGTGGACGTCTAAAGCCAATTGTAGAAAAACTAATAGGACCATATCAGTGCGCCTTTAGACCTAGCAAATCTACGACAGGTCAAATATTCACAAACCTTAGAAAAAACTCATAAAAAGCAGATTGACACCTACCACCTCTTTGTCGACTACAAAGCTGCCTTTGACTCTCCGATAAGGAATAGGCTATATGAGGCCATGTCTGAGTTTGGTATTCCTGCAAAGTTGATTCGACTTTGCAAATGTACTTTGGAAAACACCAAATCCTCGGTTAAGATTGCTGAGGATCACTTTGAACCATTCACCACAGAAGAGGTCTCAGGCAGGGCGATAGCTTGTCCTGTACACTATTTAATATAGTTATGGAGAAGATGATGAGAATGATTGGTGTCAAAATGTCTAGCACCATATTTCACAAGAGCCATATCCCACAGGCCTATACCGATGATATAGACATCATTGGCCGAAATCGGCGGGATGTTACTGCAGTGTTCTCATCACTTAAAAAAGAGTTAGTAAAATTTGGGTTTAGTGGTCAACGAGGACATAACAAAAATAATGATTTCGACGAACAAAGATTCCTCTCGATGGGGACGCACCATAACCGTTGACAATTATTGTTTTGAGGTAGTAGATGAGTTTACCTAACTCGGATCTTCCGTCAATAAGAAAAATAGGCAAGAAATCATGCTGAGAATAGTGCTCGCCAATAGATGTTTTTACGGACTTCGGCAGCACTTTAGTAATACCATCTAATATCGGGATACTAATAAACAGCTGTACCAGGTGTACATTTTACCCGTAACCGTTCGGACATACAAAACCTAGGAGTATTCAAGAAAAATATATGTATATATCTGAGTTTCACCATAGTATGAACAATGAGCTGTATGAGCTTTACCACGACATCGACTTCGATGGCTGGGATATGTTGCCAGGATGGATGTAAATGCTCCAGAGAGAAAGGTGTTTAAAGGCGAACCTAAAGGACGACGCAGAGCTGCAGAAGACCGGAGCGTGTTGAATTCTTTAACACTTCAGTCCTCAAATTTATGAACCACGCTCGTGAGCTGCAATGGGCCACTTAAGTAAGTAAGTAAAGAGTCTTAAAAGAATTGCATTGTCAGTAAAAATTAATACAAATTCAGAAACAGAAACTACTACATTGGTGTCATTATTCAGTTGTCCTGAAAATGGATTTTCCAGTTTTTGCTAGAAACATTGGGCTTAATTTGTAGAACCGTAAAAATACTTTTTGAGCCTATTTAAGGTAATGTTACCATAGAAAAAGACTTGATAAAGGAAAAATGAGTATTTCCCATGTAGGGTTTTTTGTGCACTTTGTACATTTTCTTAAAGTTTGGTTTACTTTTTACTAGTACTTCGTAGTTATATTAAATAGACCTCCATGAAGCTTTATCTAGCATTGCAAATGCTTTTACACATCCTGCAGTTAAATATGCTAAACCCTTTTACATTTTGAAAATACTGAAGTAAAGTATGCTACACTTTTTGCAGAGAAACATACAATTTCCGAATGTTGTATAAAAAAGTGTTCGATGTAAATGTTTTTTAATAGCATATTTTTAGGAATTTTATATATAGTCCAAGGTTTGATTAATTTTACTGTATTACTGTCCGTGTTCGGCCCGTTCGAACATACAAAACCTAGGAGAATGCAAGAGAAAAGTACTCTGAAAAATATATGGATTTATCTGTGTCGACGGCGAGTTTCACCATCGGATGAACCATGAGCTGTATGAGCTTTACCACGACATCGACGTAGCTAAAAGAGTCAGAATACAACGACTACGATGGCAGGGATATGTTGCCAGGATGGATGTAAATGCTCCAGAGAGAAAGGTGTTTGAAGGCGAACCTGAAGGACGACGCAGAGCAGCAGAAGACCGAAGCGTGTTGAATTCTTTAACACTTCAGTCCTCAAATTTATGAACCACGCTCGTGAGCTGCAATTGGCCACTTAAGTAAGTAAGTAAAGAGTCTTAAAAGAATTGCATTGTCAGTTAAAATTAATACAAATTCAGAAACAGAAACTACTACATTGGTGTCAGTATTCAGTTGTCCTGGAAACGGATTTTCCAGTTTTCGCAAAAAACATTTGGCATAATTTGTAGAACCGTAAAAATACTTTTTGAGCCTATTTTAGGTAATTTTACCATAGAAAAAGACTTAATAAAGGCAAAATAAATGAGTATATCCCATGTTGGGTTTTTTGTGCACTTTGTACAATTTTCTTAGATCTGGAGCCTTAAAGTTTGGTTTACTTTTTACTAGTACTTCGTAGTTATATTTAATATACCTCCATGAAGCTTTATCTAGCATGGCAAAAGCTTTTACACATCCTGCAGTTAAATATTCTAAACCCTTTTACATTTTGAAAATACTGAAGTAAAGTATGCTACACTTTTTGCAGAGAAACATACAATTTCCGAATGTTGTATAAAAAAGTGTTCGATGTATATATAGGCATATTTTTAGGAATTTTATATATAGTCTCTTCAAGGTTTGTTTAATTTTACTGTATTACTGTCCGTGTTCGGCCCGTTCGAACAAACAAAACCTGGGAGTATTCAAGAGAAAAGTACTCCGACAAATATATGAACCTATCTGTGTCGACGGTGAGTTACGCCATCGGATGAACCATGAGCTGTATGAGCTTTACCACGACATCGAGAGTCAGAACCCAACGATTTCCACGACTGGGACATGTTGCCAGGGTGGATGTAAATGCTCCAGCGAGAAAGGTGTTTGAAGGCGAACCTGAAGGACGGCGCGAGCAGGGAGAACTATATTTCGTTGGAAGAACCAAGTGGTTGCTGACGTGCACCATCTGGTAGGACCAACTAGAGAATACACGCAGAAGAGCTAAAAAGCTAAATTATTTTAAAAGGTAATATTACATTTAGAGCTAGTGTTCGATGATTTTAAGATACTGTGAACAGCTGAAACCGTTTTTTTCTAATAAACAAACGTCTTAAAGTATGCAGCACTTTTTAGGAATAAAAAAACACTGCGGTATACTATTAAAATTAAACAGTATTTGCCGTCATATAATTTTTGGAATTTTATGCTTACGCCTTAAAGTATGCTACATAGTTAGCCTTCAAAGCAGTCCATTCATTATTCATAATTCACAAAAAGTTTAATAAATATGCCATAAATATAAAAAAAAAACTTTTAGTAAAAATTTCCACAAAAAAAAACCAGTTTGAATGGAATTTCTCAATAATTTAATATTTATTTTAATTTTATTCGTAAAAAACTTAAGACATACCTCCTCAGATGAGTTATAGCTTAACTATCGTCATTGTTTCTTTAATACAATAGTCCTAAATTGAGCTCGGCCACAAACTAATACTAACTTATTAAAGAATATAGGTCAAACAATCATTAAAAATTAAAAAAAAATGACTTCATATTCTATAAATATACATCCAATATGGTATTAATCAAATAAGGGATTGTTGAAATTAATTTCATTGTCCTTTTATTTTCCTTAAAATAAACAAACTTGTTCTAACATATAATTAAACTATAATGTTGGATTTTATTGCATATAATGCAAAAATCTGTAACAAAAACCAAATGTTTTAGAAAAAACTATAAAATATACATTAGAAAAGTTTATGAAACTGAACTGAGCCAAGAACTTAATTACAGTTCAGCAGTGAAACCTAAAAATATGTTTATTAAAATATAACAATGACATAGGCCGTCCTCACTAAAGCTATTATTGAAAAATTTTGTTAACTGTGCAACATATTTTTTATATTACTCAGATTTTTTTTTTGTTTCACAATTCCCATAATATTTACAAAATTGTCTAACATATAGAATACTACTCCGAAGAGTTTTATTTAAGTCCTAAAGAAATCAGTAAATATATTTTTCCTTACTTACGAAACATATTTATCATCAACAGTTTTATCTATATAAATTTGCATACTTATAGGCTCATGTAAATGCTTTGTCACAAATACAATTTGTCATTGGTGTGTGTTTGTGTGTGCGTGTGTGTTGGTGACTGTGGCTGTAGCTGTAGCTAAAGTTATAGCGGGAGCTCTATGAATCTGTGTACTCATAAATACCAAGAGCATACTTCATTTCATTGTAAGGGATTTGTATAAAAAATTGATATGAATTTTGGAGTTTGAAAGAACATGCAAATGAAGTATGATTTGTTGTTCGTTGTTGTGTTTTTTTTTTTTGGTTTTTTGTAAACAAAAACATTGAAGCAACTTAAAGGTGCCTTCTTTAAGGCTTTTTAAGCTAACTGAAAGAGAAAGAAATAAATAGAAGGTATTATTTACTGCACCGGCAGTAGCATAATGGTTAGAACATGCGACCACCATGCGGGAGATCAGTGGTTCGATTCCTGTCTCCAGTTATCTACATATTTCTTTCATTGGCGGCCCCCTCTGTGTTATCGACAGCAACTTCGCAGTATGGTGTCGAGTCAACTGGCATGCCTAGTAAACGCTTCTCAAACAGTGACGTTCGTATTAGTCAATAAACAAGAAGGTGCGGTTAGTGAGTGAATCTAAAAATAGAGAGCATGTTGATTTACAACAACGCGAAAAGCTATCCCGTACCTCATTCATAGGGTGTAAAGAGAAATTAAGTCATTTTAATTTTGGGAATTAAGGGCCAATGTATTTAAAATATGAAAAAAAATAGAAAAATATTTGAATGAGTGAGTTTGTTGTATATGCAAAAATGTATCTTTAGTCTTTACAGTTTTTTTTTTTTGGAAAATTTCACTTTAATTTACGAATTTATTAAGACATCTTTATGGATTACGCTTATTTTCACTTTATGGAGGAAACTCCGTAATTCATGGCGTATTTATTAAACTATTTTTGAATTATTAATATTAGACTGCTTACAATGTAGTCTGTTTTAAGGCGTATGTATAAAATTCACAACAACATACATGCTTTGAACACTACTTCATAGATACAGTTTACGGCAGAGCATTTGTTATATCTAAAAAAGTGCAGCATACTTAAAGGGGCAAAAAGAAATATGTACACTAGGGCGTTTCACCAAACGCGTTTTTTGCGATTTTTGCAACTCTTGAAGCGGAATATAAGGCTTGTGATCTAAAAGAATTTCGAAATTTTTTTTGGATTTTTTGAAGATGGGTATGGGGTCGCTGAAATAGATTTTATCAAAAAAAATGAGGTTACGGAGAAAAAAATATTATAATATTTTTTTCTGGTGCTTTTTGTTCATACAACTAAACAATTCTCTTCTTATGGATCCGATCCCACGACAAAAAAAAATATTGGTGTGAAAAGCCTTAAATGTACATTTATGTATGTCTCCTCTACCATGATATTATTTTAAGGCTAACATAATTGCATACTTTAATATAGATATTTAAAACCACTACAAATGGTTGCATACTTTAAGGTGGTTTTTATGACATTCTTGTAAGATATCTATTGTCTAAAACTGCACTTTAATGTTATTACATATTTATTAGAAACTTCCAAAAAGTCATGTTAAATCCATTGCATAGAATTTTTTTACTGCATTACTACTTACTTACTTAATTTCCCTTTGCACCCCATGAATGAGGTATGGGATAGCTTCTCGCGTAGTTGTGAATTAACACGCTTTCTATTTTTAGATTCACAACTAACGGCACCTACTTATTTATCGACGAATGCGAACGTCACTGTTTTGAGAAGCTCTTACTAGACACGACGATTGAATCGACGCTTAATACTGCGAAGTTGCTGTCAAACAACATTCGAGGGGAGCCGACAATGAAAGAAAATTTTATTTATTTTTTTCTTTTAAGATGACTGGAGCCAGGTTTGAACCTGCGATCTCCCGCATGGTAGTCGCGTGTTCTAACCACTATGCCACGGCCGGTCGGTTTTTACTGCATTAAAAGTTATAAATTTTAGTGAGTTTAAATTACTTGCAAATTCGATTTTTATATTAAAGTAAACACTTTTTCTAACAGCAAAGATCTTACACTTGCCTCCCATATTTAAATATACTATGACCATAAAATCCTTAAAACATTCATTTTGAACATTTTACTTTAAATGATATTACATTTAAATTATTACGTTTTCTGTCAATAGATAACTAGTTTAAATTGTCATCGTCATTATAACAAAATAAAATACAAAACCTACTAACCCCGTAATAGCTACACGACGGTAATTTCATTTATTTCTTTGTATAGCATACCTTAAGGCGTACGAGGCAATTATTTGAAAATGTGTCACATCTTATGTAGTTTTTAGAGCAAAATTCAATTAGACGTATGCAATAAGTTTGTGTTGCTCATATATTTTTAAAGCCTCACCTAAGGCGCTAAATTTAAAACTTAACAATTTTTAAATTTGTTTGGGTTATTTTTTTCTTGTTTAATGTTTAGCTGATGCCTTTTTCTTGTATGCAAAGTTTCAGGAAATATTGAAAGAATATGAGAGAATGTTGGCACACAGTTTTGTGAGAACTAATAACTATTTTAAAATCGTTAATTTAGTTCATTTTCGGTAAGAATCCTTGATAGTTGGACAACTTCTAAATGAAGCCTAATTTAGGGAGATTTTCCTCACTTTCAATTCACGGCAATATTTGAGAATTTTCAAGTTGAATCGAAAAAAGTTGATAACACATGAAATGTATGAAACATTTTTCTTTTATAGTTTACCTGTCATATTCATAAAATGTTAAAAAAAAACAGTATTCATAAACTATTCACATTTTCAATAAATTAAAGAAGGATTGTCTCTACTTTAAGCATGCCACAACTTGATGTTTATACAAAATTAATGAATTTGAGATCTTTATTTTGAATTGCATACTTAGAAGCCAGACTTTTTGATTATATTTTTATATTTTTTTATATATATTTTATACATTGCAGTATTTTTTAGGGACGGAGGCATTAAGGAAAATCTTAAGCATTTATCCTTATATTTTTCTAAGACGATTTAACAAATTCATTTTAATCTTCTTATATTTGCTGTAACGCGACGAAAGTCGTCCATACATATATGCCTCCTACATATATAGTTCTAGCACTAACTACACAATAATATCTCGCCCTTCATATACTCTTGGATATCACCAACCAACCCAATCTGCATACACTGTTTCAATTACTTTAAGGGCAAACAGCAATACCATCGATCACACGACCGCTGCAAACGACGCGTTTGGCAATGCACGCAACTTTCACCAACGACACATTCGGCAATCACCACGAACGGCGAATGAGCGCGTCGACCAATACCCAACCAAACTCATTTAGAAACGACATCACAAAGAAAAGTGTTATTTAATGCTGTGTGATGCGATATAATTCTCAATACATCGAGAGCTCCACTTACTTAAATGATCGAGCATTTTGCTTGGTAAAGTCGTCGGTTGTTACCGCAGCGAAGTTTATTGCAAAGTTGCTCTGTACCCGATCTCCCCTGCCCTTCTCAGGGCAAGAATTTATCGAATGAAATATTCTTTTGTTTAATCGGACTTCGGCCCGTTGAACCAACTTTTGTTTGTTTAACAAAAATTCCATTGGTGTAACTTAAAAACGGTCTTCAGTCTGTTGAATCGGACTTAGGTCTGTTAAATCGCACTTCGGTCTGTTAAATCGGATTTCGGTCTGTTAAATCGAACTTCGTTCTGTTGAATTCAGCTTCGGTCTGTTGATTTGGACTTCAGTCTGTTGAATCGGACTTCGGTCTGTTGAATCGGACTTCGGTCTGTTAAATCGGACTTTGGTCTGTTGTATCGGACTTCGGTCTGTTAAATCGAACTTCGGTCAGTTGAATCCGACTTCGGTTTGTTCAATCGGTCCGTTGAATCGGACTACGGTCTGTTGTATCGGACTTTTGTCTGTTAAATCGGACTTCGGTTGGTTATACCGACTAGTTGGTTGCACAGATTTCGTTCTGGTACACGAAGATACTCTTCGTTTCTATAGTCTTGTAAATTATAAAAAAAAACTTAATTTCCCTTTACACCCCATGAATGAGATATGGGATAGCTCCTCGCGTTGTTGTGAATTTACTTAAAAAAAAACTTAATTTCCCTTTGCACCCCATGAATGAGGTATGGGATAGCTTCTCGCGTTATTGTGAATTAACACGCTTTCTATTTTTAGATTCACAACTAACGGCACCTACTTGTTTATCGACGAATGCGAACGTCACTGTTTGAGAAGCTCTTACTAGACACGACGATTGAATCCACGCTTAATACTGCGAAGTTGCTGTCAAGAACATTCGAGGGGAGCCGACAATGAAAGAAAAATTTATTTATTTTTATTCTTTTAAGATGACTGGAGCCATGTTTGAACCTGCGATCTCCCGCATGGTAGACGCGTGGTCTAACCACTATTCCACGGCCGGTCCCTGTTGTGAATTAACACGCTTTCTATTTTAGTTTCACAACAAACGGCCCCGACTTGTTTATCGAATACGAATACGAACATCACTTTTTGAGAAGATTTTACTAGACATGCGACACTTATACTGCGAAGATGCTGACGACAACATCGAGGGGGCCGGCAATGAAAGAAAAATGTAGATGACTGGAGACGGGAAACGAACCACGGATCTCCCGCATGGTCACTTTTTGAGAAGCTTTTACTAGACATGCGCCACTTATACTGCGAAGTTGCTGACGACAACATCGAGGGGGCCGGCAATGAAAGAAAAATGTAGATGACTGGAGCCGGGAAACGAACCACGGATCTCCCGCATGGTAGTTGAATGTTCTATCCACTATGCCACGGCCGATCCCGGTAAATTATTGTCTTGTCAGTTCGTCGGGTACGTTAATTATTTCGGTCGCGAATTCAAAATCCATAAAACTACGAGTTGCAGAAGTTGATCTACAGACGAACACGATTCATCAACATGATCCTGAGTTGCGGATACCAAACTGATTTACGGCAAATGCTAAATCATCGATACAACCACGAGTTGCAAATATCGATTTGCTGAAAAACACGAATCATCAACACGATTACCAAAAACTCCGAATTAATAATATATTCCCAAATTGCTGATATAAACCTGAACCACCGACAAACCCGAATCATCAAGGTGACCCAGTATTGCTGATATAAACCCGAATCATCAATACCCTTCATCATCACTTGCTGATATTAACCTGAAACCCCGACAAAAACCGAATCACCAAGCTGACAACGAACTGCTGATATTATAGTAATCACCGACAAAACCCGAATCACCAAGCTGACAACATACTGCTGATATTAGTCGTAACTACCGACGATCCAGAATCAGCAGTACGCTAATATACAGTACTCTTCAAGCACAACATTTAACTACAGACCTTTAGGCACACAAAAATCACTGCAGGTGTAAAGGAGTCAATCTTGTTATTAAAGCAAGCATACTTATAACTGAAATTAATTTTTGTTTACCCAATTTTAAGGCAGTTCAAATAATACACAGTACAACACATGGATTTGGGACTCAATTCTGAGAACTGCACGTGAAAGTAATCCAAAAATGAAAAAGTTATGCAATTTTCGTTTTGTCAAGTTACATGCCATTATAATTTAATATCGATTTGAAGTTAGTAAGTATCGTATAGGGGAATTTGTAACATTTTAGGCTTTTTTGTTGTATTGTTATATGGTGGCGTATGATTATCATAAGTAATACTCCACGTAAATCATACGCCACGGAGTGCAACAGTTTTATTGTAACTGCTAAAATAAATAAACCCTGTTCAAAATCATTTGATGAATGGAAAAATGAAACTGTTGCTTATGTAGGGAAACCCTATATGAACAGATTAAAGGAATTGTAATTCTTAATTTTGTTTTTAAATTTGTTTCAGCTAAATCAGACTAGCGGTTCTCGAGTTTTGTCAAACAAATGCCATCATTTGAAGACAAAAATTTAGCTAAAATTCTATTTCAAAAATTTGCCGCATAATTTCAGGCAATTTCTTATTATTCTTATGGTATATCTTATTAGTATAGAATAATTTTAGATAGTTAATATTAATAAATTTCGATTTTAAAAGTAATCTTTATGTCCTCAAACCAACACTCATAAACTTAATTAAGAACGCATTTCATAACATTAAAAAAAAAAATATTGCATACTTCAGGGAGTAATACTTTATGCACTAGCTTAAAAAAATAACAATTGGAATACTATAGCATTTAATAGAAAATGTTGCAACAATTTGTTTATAAAGATTTTAAGGCCTTCATATAACATATTTGTCTTATTCTTCATTATAAGACACGAATTTAAGATAACAATTTTACTTATACTCTATTTCAAAAATGTACTGCATAATTTCAGGTATTTTGTTATTTCTTTTTGTGATGTACGTTATTGGTACTGTAAAGTTTAAGATAGTAATGAATGCCGATGTTAAAAGTTATTTTTATGTCATCAAACAAACAATCATAATCTTGTTCAAGTACAATTTCAATTTAAAATTTGTTGCATACCTTAAGGTGGAATGCTTTATGCAATAGAGTAAATAAATAACAATTCGAATATAGTATTTCTTTTAACTGATAAAAAAAAACGCTAAAACAATTAGAAACAAATTTTAAAAAATATATATTTTTTTCGCTTATTAACAAATTCATAAAAAATGCTATAAAAGACCCTCGGATAGCGCCATAGTTTGAAATAAAATTAACTGGACATTTAAAAGATTTCGTTACCGTTTTATTCCAGGTTTTATTTATGTAGCATTAGATGATGATAAAACAGTTCCTATACAAATAAAAATCCTATACAAAAAAATATGACGTACAAATTTAAGTTTTTAATTTGAACTCGTTTTTAAATTGAAATTTTTTCTAATAAAAAAACCTAAAAAATTTAGATACAAATTTGAAAAAAAAACATTTTTTTTTACTAACAAATTATGAAGTCAAATAATTAAGTCCCACCTACATTTTCATAAAAAAGCTATAAAATAAACATCATTAAAATTTAAAAACAATTTTTAAAAAATATGTTTTTTTTCGCTTATTAATAATTATAAAGGAGAATAATTTATTCCCATAAAATATAAAATACCCTCGGAAATTGCCACAGTTTGAAATGAAATTCACTGCATATTTTAAAGATTTCGTTATCATTTTATTCCATGTTTTATTTATGTAGCATAACTTTAGAAAGATAGTAAAACAGTTCCCATTCAAAAAAAAATAATGATATACAAAAAAAATATTTCGTAAAAATTGGAATTAATTTTATAAGTTTTTAATATGAAAGCGTCAAAAAATATTTCTTTTCCAAATGTATCATATTGTGTTAGTATGTTATAAACACATATACAAAAAAATGGTCAAAAATTGTTTAAAAATTTCATAAAAATAAATGTAAATAATTTTAATTACTTAATAAGTTGCATGCTTTTATGTGTGTAACCAACATTGTGCTCCTCTTTTCATTTATTTACATATATATTTTATAATCGAAAAGCCAAACTTGGCCCAAATTGAACACATTTACATTACATTTTCATGGTTCCGATATGCGAGAATGAAATTTAATAAAAAAACATATATGGAAATTTTCAAAATATTTGCCAGAAAATTTTTATTTAGCTTTCTAACAAAATTTGATATTGAATAATTTTGCCCCGATTATTATTTCATTTAAGTATTGTAAAAGTTACTTAAAGTCTGCATAGTTGAATTAAAATTCATATGGAAATTTCCAAAATTTTTGGTAAAATATTTTATTTTTTAGTTTGACAAATATTATACGATATCAAATAGTTTTAAAATGTTGTCAAACTAAATAAAATATTTTACCAAAATTTTTAGAAATTATTATTTCATTAGAACTTCGTAAAAGTTGCTTGAAATCAACATAGTTGAATTTAAATTCACTGCATATGTTAAGGTAGTACGTTTTTTTTCTATGTCATATGTTAATTGTGTAGCATAATTTTTGGCAGTAAATGATAAATAAAAATAAAATAATAAAAATAATAAAATAAATAAAAATAAAATAAATAAAATAATAAAAATTTCGACAGTTAAAATAAAACCAACAATTATTTATAGGGGATGTTTTATATCATGTTCAATTTTGTTGCATACTTTTAGGCGGAATACGTACACATTTTTATTATGCAATGTATTTCAATAAGTTTTTAATTTGTGAAACTTAAAATATGAAAGATATTTTAAATAATAAAAAAAATGTCGACAGTAAAAGTAAACTCGTACATAACACTAACCAACAATCACAACATTATTTATGGGGTATATATTATATCATGTCCAAAATATGTTGCATACTTTTAGGTGGCATAAGTACAAATTTTATTTTGCAATGTATTTCTATAAGTTTATAATTTGTGAAACTTAACATATGAAATGTATTTTTAAACGTATCCTAGTGCACCTACAAATATGCAACAAATTTAACAATTACTAGTGCTAAAGGTTAATTTTTTTATTGAAAGTTTGACAATGTCATAAAATATGATTTGCTAAATAAGGGGTTAAAAGCAAATGGGGTGCAAGTGAAAAATTGACACAAATTGAGAGATTAGTAAGCATTTTTATTCCTGGACACTATCTCTTTCTGTATTAGCATGAGATGAGATCAATTTTTACTAGCAGTGGTAATATAGCAGAAAAACAGTTCAAGTACCTAATACCTACATTTGCATTAGAATATCTCGAATATCTCTACATGAACTTTTTGTCACTTGCATCCCTTCGTTTCTAACCCCAACAAATGTATTAAAGAGCTATTTTATAAAATTTGTTTTTGGAGAAATCTTTTAACTTATTTTTTTCTCAATTTTGAATTTTAGTTTGGTTTATTTTTATTTGGCCTGCAAATTTCACATTAAAATTTAGCTCCTCTTTATTTGTAAGGAAATATCACATCAAAGAACGGCAACGTCAGTGCCATAAATTATAAAATGACTTCTTAGTGGAACAAAATTTTAAACATTTCCCGCATAGAAGGAAAACAACTCATTATACTCTGGGGAACTATTCAGACCTCTTAAATATTAAACACAAACACATTAAAATTTTTATAATATCACAAAGTTGTAATCCTTAAATTTCATCCTAGTCCTAGTACACCTAAAAATATGCAACAAATTTAACAATTATTAGGTCTAAAGGCTTAAATTTTCGCTATCGAAAGTTTGACGATGTAAAAAAATAAGATTTGCTAAATGAGGGGTTAAAAGCAAAGGGGTGCAAGTGACAAATTGACACAAATTGAAATATGTCAAAGAGCGGCAACGTCAGTGCCATAAATCATAAAATGACTTCTTAGTGGAACAAAATTAAAAACATTTCCAGCATAGACGGAAAACAACTCTTTATACTTTTGGTAACTATTAAGATTTTTATTAAAATTTTTCTGATATCACAAAGTTGTAATCCTCACATTTCATCACAAAATATAACATACGAAGCCGACTTTTAGGAGCCTTGCCTAGATAGGCATAAAATAAATAAATTTACTAAATTTTTTTATATATATATTTTTCTATAAATTGTGGAGTTTTGTTGCTGCACATGCAAACAGCTATTCAAAATTCACTGTTCACATTTTTATAATTATTCCAATTGAGAATTTTTATTATTCCTAAACAGCAACATATGAAAATTCACTGCGTATTTATGATCAATCGATATTATAACTTTTATTTGTTTACTAAAGTTTAAATCGTGTAATAACTGCCTTTATTTACAAGAATATTTTTTTCCTAAGAATTCATAGACAAACAATCACTGATCACCCTCCTTGGATACTTCTAAATTTCCCATTATGCCAAAATTTTAAAGCCTACTTAAAGGCTAAGCTCATAACAAATACAGCACGCTTTCAATTACCCCACATAAATTTTCAATACAACACCAGCAAATACAATCAAAATTCTACTTGTGTTACTACAACTTCTACACGAGCGGCACTTATTTCAAACACATCCAAATCCAGTGAATATTTTTAGGTGTCATAAATTCACGGCATGTTTAGAGGAGACGTTTGTTCGAAAACTTTGTTGTTGTCATGAAATTAGCATATTTATAGGCTGATGTTAATAAAATTTTCATTAAAAATGTTAATAGAATTGCCAGGAAATGTCGCTTTTATACCAATACAAACATATACTTTATATATATATATATAGAAACACTAAGCAATGAATTTCATACCTTTTTTTCTCTTTCGCGTAACTTTATGTGGCAAGACACCAGCTGTGTTGGATGTTTTCGTTTTACTCTGGGCTTTTGTTTCGAATTTCAATTATACGATATTAACGCTTTTTTTTCTTTACTTTAATACTGTTGCCCGATTTTCTTAATACACTGGAGGCACACAGACACTGTGACACAATCACAATACAATACGAAAAAAAAACACACACACAAAAAGAACAGATATGCACAAGCACTCACTTAAAATAACATTCACTGGGATATCCTTAAATTTTTAAGGATATTTTATTTTTATTACTTTTCTTTCTTTTGCAGCTTGATAGGTATTAATGGCAAAGCTTAAAGGCGACTATGTATTCTTATTTTAGATAAAGATAAGATTTTTTTCTATTTTAAAGCACTTTATTGATAAATTTTTACTATGCAAAGGATATGCGTTAGGATTTCTGCCCGCTTAGAGAACCGATAAACAATTTACACGCGCTAACGTTATGCGGGCGGGTATAATAGATAGTACGAAATATTAAAATTTTTAGAAAAATTTTCAATAGATTAACATCTTTTAATTTCGCTTATAATCACAATTGTTGCTTTGGTGCTGCTAAGGACACTCGCCAAGCTGATAGTCCGCGTGACTTTCGCTTTACAACACGTTGTGTTTTTCCTATTATTATTATTATTCGAAATTTCTTTTAATTCAAAGGCTTCACACGCTCGTTACCTTTTTTAGGGAATCGCACATTTACGCTAAAACACAAAAAGGACGCGATTTTTTTTCGAAAAACTTCACCGTTTTAGATAACGCTCATGTGTGAGTGGGGAAAACAAGTGTGAATGCAACGACTTCGGCCACACAACTGAATAGCGCCAACGTGTATGGCTATGTTGGTTCACAGCTGAATTCAACAACGCACACCAACAACCAACACCTCGTGGCTAAGTGGTGTTGTTGATTTCTACGAACAACAACAGCAACAAGAACGAGAAGCGCCGAAAACCGACTAAAAACAACAACAAACGGCACGAAAGAATAGTTGGAGACAAAGTACCAGAGGATAACGCAAACGAATCGGTAAAATTAAAGGATGTTGCAAAAGCCAACAGAGCATAAACGACAGTAAACAAACGAGAGAGGGAGAGAGAGAAAGAGAGCAGCAACGAAGAAGATGGTCAAAGCATAACAAGAATTGCATTTATAAAATGAAGGAGAATTGAAGAGAGCGACTGCGAATTTCAAATGCTCTAAAGTCCTTTGTTATAGTGGGTGTTAAATATATTGCCAAGTACTCAAACACACAAAGGCTCTCTCTCTCTCTTTGTATCTCTCTCTCTCTCATCATTATTACCATACAGGTTATTGTTTATTTTTTGGTGTTTTTTTTTTAATTTTTCTATTTTATAGAGAGAGACAATTATCTCATAATGATAACAATGATTGCCGGGATGATTAACATGTTTTCTGGTAATTATGTTCTTGTTGATTATTTTAACATTTTGGCGATAATATCCGTTTATCATGATGAAGTCTTTTGTATACAGCTAATGCATTTGTGACGTCACATAAAAGCTTCATATGAAGCAATTGCATTGAAAATGTCAAAAATATTACAAATATTAAAAACATTAATATTATAAGTTTTGCAAATATTTATAAATATTAGAAATATTGAAAATATTGTAAATACTATAAATATTGAAAATATTAAAATACTACAAAATATTTAAAATATTATACATATTGCAAATATTATAATAGTAATTAAAAATATTGCAAATATTTATAAATATTATAAATACTAAAAATATAGTTAATACTAAAAATATTGTAAATA
Organism: Muscina levida; assembly: GCA_964034835.1. Classification (NCBI taxonomy): domain Eukaryota; kingdom Metazoa; phylum Arthropoda; class Insecta; order Diptera; family Muscidae; genus Muscina; species Muscina levida. Next base: position 128,443,068 of record OZ035883.1, on the reverse strand, counting down.
ATAAAAATATTAAAAATATAAATATATTTAGTAAATATATGTAACATTTTATAAATATTAAAAATATAAATAAATTAAATAAATATATTAATTTTTATAACTATTAAAAATACTATAAATATTAAAAATATTAAAAATATTATATATATTTAGAATATTAAATATATTAAAAACATTACAAATATTAAAAATGTGAAAAATATTAAAAATATAAAAAATATTAAAAATATTAAAAATATTAAAAATATTAAAAATATTAAAAATATTAAAAATATCAAAAATATTAAAAATATTAGAAATATTGAGAATATTAAAAATATTAAAAGTATTAAAAATATAAAAAATATCAAAAACATTAAAAGTATTAAAAAGATTTTAAATATTAAATATATTCAGAATATTAAAAATACTAAAAATATAAAAAATATAAAAAATATTAAAAATATTAAAAATATTAAAAATATTAAAAATATTAAAAATGTTAAAAATGTTAAAAATATTAAAAATATTAAAAATATTAAAAATATTAAAAATATTAAAAATATCAAAACTATTAAAAATATTCAAAATATTCAAAATATTAAAATTATTAAAAATAATAAAAATATTAAAAATATTAAATGTATTAAAAATGTTAAAAATATTAAAAATATTAAAAATATTAAAAATATTAAAAATAGTCAAAATATTTAAAATATTAAAAATATTAAAAATATTAAATATATTAAAAATGTTAAAAATATTAAATATATTAAAAATGTTAAAAATATTAAAATATTAAAAATATTAGAAATATTTAAAATATTAAAAATATTAAAAATATTAGAAATATTTAAAATATTTAAAATTTTAAAAATATTAAAAATATTTAAAATATTAAAAATATTAAAAACTAGCTGGCCCGGCAGACTTCGTCCTGCCTTCAAATTATTGTAAAAGATATTGATTGCTGTTGAAATCTAATAGCAATTGGTTTATTACTTTGACCTCTGAAATATTTCAATATAAAAGGGGAGGTTTTTTCGGACAAATTTTGTACTTCATATATCTAAAAGATTATTACACATTATTGTAAGAATTGCTAAAATGGATCAACAGTATCGTCCATGATTTGATGAAAACTTACTTATTGATAGGCATATATTCTTAAACAACATTTTTAAGCCGATTGACCGACATATAACTTTTTGCGTTGGTGTAATGGGTGATTGTATCTTTAGGTGTTTGGTCTGAGCCATGATAGCACTTTGCCCCTTTTTATCCTACGGAGTACGAATTTCCAAAAATGCCTTCATTAGGCTTATCAACAGTTATTCCTATTTTCGTTATTGTCCCCTAAAATTTCGAAATGGGAAAAACCACTTTGTGAAGCTCTCTAATTCTGTAGGAAGTGCGCCATTATAAAAGTTAGTCATTCTTCTTTAAGCCTTTTTCCGGTCTGGGTAACCATCTACAGCCAATCCTCAACTTTCACTGAAATTTTGGGACAAATGGGTCAACCGTTTACACAATTAGTGGTGACATCAAAAGGTACATCTTGTTTACATATAAAGACTTCTGAATAACTATGATGTTTAAAAAAGTGACTAAACGACATTCCAAAAAATAAGTGTATCACAAGCTAAACACCGGCAACTGGTTCCAAACATACATTCAAAATTTTCTCATGCCAAAAAATAAAATATTTTAGGTTTAAGTAAAATCGGACGATCGATATAAATTTTCGGAATAATTCAACCCCAGCCAAATCAACTGCGTGTCCATATATACGAAAAAAATTCTCATAATAAAACAAATATACATTCTAAATTTCAGTCAAAGTGTTTAATTCGTTAAAATTTTCATTATAATTCCACCCTAGCGACACCTACCGGGCCAATTTATAAAAAAATTTTTTTCTCAAGGTTCCACAAACATAAGTACTAAATTTCAGTTAAATTGGTACATACATTCAAATTTTCGATATAAATCCACCCTAGCGCCATCTACCGGGTTTATTTGTACATACGATTTTCTCTGATGATCAAACAAACATACATTCTGAATTTCAGTTAAATTGGTCCATTCGTTAAAATTTTGATTATAAATCCACCCCAGCGCCACCTACCGGGTTCATTTGTACATAAAATGTTTTCTCATGATCAAACGAATATCCGTTCCAAATTTCAGTCGAATTGGTACATGCATTCAAATTTTCGATATAAATCCACCCTAGCGCCACCTGGATTTGATTTTTTTCAACACAAACAATCTACGGAAAATTTCGAATCGAATAAAAATAAATCAGCCAAATCGCTCCAGCCGTTCTCAAGTGATGGTATGCCATACGTGGACCATTTCATTTTTATGTATATAGATTATAAGAATTGCTAAAACGGATCAGCAGTATCGTCCATGATTTGATGAAAACTTACTTATTGATAGACATATATTCTAAAACCACATTTTTAAGCCGATTGACTGACATATAACTTTCGTCGTTGGTGAACTGGGTGATTGTTCCTTTTTATCCTAAGGAGTACGAATTTCCAAAAATACCTTCATTAGGCTCAGCAACCCCATTAACCGTATGGTCTGCGTGATATCAACAGTTATTCCTATTTTCGTTATTGTCCCCTAAAGTTTCGAAATGGGAAAAACCACTTTGTAAAGCTCTCTAATTCTGTAGGAAGTGCGCCATTATAAAAGTTAGTTATTCTTCATTAAGCCTTTTTGCGGTCTGGGTGACCATCTACAGCCAATCCTCAACTTTCCCCTTTTTCACAATTAGTGGTGACATCAAAATGTACATCTTTTTTGTATATATAGACTTCTGAATAACTATGATGTTAAAAAAAAAGTGACTAAATGACATTCCAAAAATCATAAGCTAAACACCGACAACTGGTTCCAAACATACATTCAAAATTTTCTCATGCCAAAAAAATCATATATTTTAAGTTTAAGTAAAATCGGACAATCAGTATTCAAAATTTTCTCATGCCAAAAAAATCATATATTTTAAGTAAAAGTAAAATCGGACAATCGATATAAATTTTCGAAATAATTCAACCCCAGCCAAATCAACTACGGATCTATATATAAAAAAAAAATATGATAATAAAACAAATATACATTCTAAATTTCAGTCATATTGTGTCCCAAAATCATGTGTTGTACTGTGTCAGTAGCCACACGTTGAAAATAATTCCAAGCGCTTAAGTCTTTTGCGCTCCGTAGATAGTATGTCACAACAAGCTTAGATAACAGCTCTTTCACAGCCCTCTCCTGCGCCGTCCATCGAGTTTATTACCGAAGACCTTTCGAGCTGGAGCATTTTTATCCATTAGTACAGTGTGTCCAATCCAGCGCATTAGGTATTTTTGAACACGTTTGACTACGTCAATGTTGTTATACAGTTCATACAGCTTATGGTTCATTCGACGACGATACTCGCCTTTAAAGGTGTTGGGTCCATAATATTGCAAAGTATTTTTCTCTCGGATACTCCCAGAATAGAATGATCCTCTTTGTTCACTTATCACCAGACCCACTTCTGCCGACTGCTTCTCAATGCTCGAAAAGGCCACAGTAACATCTCGCAGTTCTCGAGCAATGATAACAATGTTAGCGTCAAGGATTGTTAGGTGTTGTTGTTGTGAGTTTTAATCGCCAAATTCCAACAAAGATGGCGCCAGCTGGTTTGTTTATTTATTTGCGATGTTGATAAATCGTTTTGCTTTTTCCTTGGTCATTGGTTCTTGCGCAATCTAGATTTTTGTAGTGGAAGCATCTATGATAAATTTTGTGGGCTGGAGAACTCGAAAGTATTTGAAAAGTAATTTTCCATCGATGTTGATTTGGATAGTGTCCCGGCCGGTAATCGAACCCGGCATCTTCGGATTGCTAGTCAACGTCGCTTCGAAGGCCATGGTACCAGTCGTGTTTGCTGCTGCATTCTGCATTCTCATCTCCATTATGATGTTAGAGAGAACACATGACAGACTATCGCCATGTCTGAAGCATCGCTTGGTAGGAAATGACTCTGTCAGATTTTTTGAGAAATTCCAAGTCATGGTGAAATTACTATGTCAGTAAAGTAAAACTTCTAAAGGGTCACCAAAGTTCTCAAACCAATCTTCTACAAATGTTTATTATAATTAAACCATAAATTCACAATTTTAGAATGAAGTGCGTATGATTAATATAAAAGCCATATAACATTAATATTACTCATACGTTCTATATACATACATAAACACATTGATATGTAGCGAGTACAAAATGCAAACTCGCTACATATATTCCAAACAGTACTTCGGTCAGGGTCGTCATTCAATATCATCAGCAATGATCCATTTTCAAGTTATAACAGATGAGACTCGTCAATATATGGCCAGAAAGTTGGAGTTATGGTAAAGATTTTACAGAAAAAGGCAATAAATTACAACCTTTTGATAGTTTCATTTGAAAAAATTCGTACAAAAACAGGCCGACAACAGGTTCCATTCATTGTTGCATCTCTACCGGCCTCATTTTTTTAACAACACTAAACCGTTCTTCAGTCTGTACCTTATGGCAGCTCTTGCACCTCATAGTTTTGCTTGTTAGCCTTAATATGGCAATTTTATTTATTAACTGGCCGAAATTAGAGAACTCAGTTCAATTTGGCTTCTTATCCATAAACAGATGTAAAATATATCTTTTTATATTTCTTTATTTATAATATCTCATGAACATTTTCATCATTACCAATCGCTAATCGGGTTTAAATCCTTAACATCCTTATCAAGAATTAGTAATAATTATGTTTCGAAAAGCTTTCGAAAGCTTTTTGGCCATACTCTCAGCAGTATTAATAAATTCCTATTACACTCTCTCTCTCTCTCTCTGTCTCTTGTCCTATAGCTAACCGCTCTTTAACTCTCTGCTCCCTAAAACTCTTACCCATCAACAACCTACCACAATAGTTTATTACTTGACTACTTATCATTCCACTGGTGTATATTTATCGCTCTCACTCTCTCTCCCTCTCTCTCACATAGTTAGGGAAATTATGGTCCTGCCCCCACTCGCAAGGCATCGTCGTCAGCAGGACATGGTGCACAACACTTAATACAACGACAGTTAATCGTTAGACTTTGACAACTCAAAATGTGTAGGCGCAAAAAAGTCGGCAACGAAACGAAACCAACAACAGCAACGAACACGAAAAATCGTGGCTGTGATGAATATAAGTAAGGCTGGCGCTAAGGACAAAGAAGTCGTGTGTGTGTTGGAGTGAGTGCGATGTTGGTTTAGTTGTAAGTTTGTATGATAGGCAGGATTTTGTGGACAAAACAAAACACGAGGATGAAAACAAAAACACCAACGGAGCAGCAACGACGAAAAATGCCGCATACGAAAATACACATAGAATAGAAAACAGGACAAGAAGTTCAACTAAGAGAAATGAAAACTGATAGAAAAGCCTGACTGGCTGCTCGTTGATGACGATGTTAACGATGACGTATGTGGTTGTAGCCACTGTTGCAAGTTACTTATGGCCACAAAGGCCTAAAGAACAAAAAGAAAAACATAAGATGAAGAACGAAACACACGAAGAAGAACCACAAACAGGCAGAAGAACAGTAAAGTTTGCTGTGCAGGAAAAAGAAGAAGAAGGGTAAGGCCTGCTGCTTAATTTCTATGAGCAGCGCAAGCGTTGATTGCATTTTTTGGGTAGACGTCCACACAGATGATGATGACGACAACTACGACAACGACACCGACCACATTCGAATGGCAATAGAAGCAATAACAACAACAACATCATATCGCACACCATTAAACGCTGCGAGTAGCAGCAGCCCATAGGCCTAGCAAAGCATAGACACAGACATAGCAAAACATAACAGTCTCTGCACTCGCACACATGGCAACATCTCCTCGTTGCGATGGAGCCTATCTTCAGCTAAAGCATTCACATCTGCACACACAACTAGTGCAGTAGCATTAGCAGCTAAGACAACAACAACAGCTTCCACTAACTATCCACCACGAGCGAATCACAAAAATATTTAAAAGAATTGAAACGAATATAAATGAAAAGAAGCTAAAAAAAAAAACACAACGTGCACAAACACGAAACATGAAAAGAAGGCTTATATGATGATTTTTTGAAACAGAGCCAAAAACACGAAGTTCAACGGGGAAAAACTATAGCGATGCGGTGCTACACTATAACTTGCGCCACAACTATTCAAAACTACCACCAGCGTAACAGCAACACTTTAAGGAGTGTGCTTCAACTTTTATGCACACACACACACACATTAACTCTTATAATAAAAGGTTATCAAAGGCTAAGGAGCGAGTCACGTGAAGAAACCAATAAACTTAAACTAGTTTAAATTTTCTTTAAATTACTAAATTAGTATTCGAAAGAAAAAAGAAGTTAATAGGTTTTACTTGAATTTCCTGTTGAAAAAAAGAAACAAACACATAGAACGAACTAGTAACGGTTTATATTGTCAGGGTGTGTGTGAGTGTGTGTTTATATGGCTAAAGGTTCTGTGACTACCACGTGCTTTTTTAGTTGTTGCCGGTTGGTATATAGCTGGGTGTATGTGTGTGTAAGTGGTTATCGTCGTGGTAATTGTGGTTATTGTTGTTCTTTGTACACACACACTATAGCAAAGGCCAGCTTATATACAAAATTGAAACGAGGGAGTGTTTAAAGAGTTAACAAAATTGGAAAATTTTTATTATTACAAGGAAAAGATGATCTTAGGTTTATTTCACCCAAGAGATATGCGACAATGGAGCAGGCTACAATTCTTTTTGTAAAGCAAATGGTCATGATAAAATGCAGATAGGCACATAGACAAGTGAAACCCAAAAAACTTATAGGGATAAAGGTGACTCTTACTCTTACACAGTATAACACATGATTTTGGGACTCAATTCTGAGAACTGCATGTGACTTAACCACAAAAAGAAGATGTAATTCGTTTTGTCAAGTTACATGCCATAATAATTTAATAACGATTTGAAGTTAGTAAGTATCGTATAGGGGAATTTGTCACGTTTTAGGCTCTTTTGTTTGACATAACATAAATACTATATGGTGGCGTATGATTATCATAAGTAATATTCCACGAAAATCATACGTTACGGAGTCCAACAGTTTTATTGTAACTGCTACAAAATGAGCAAAGTTTAAAATCATTTGATGAATGGCAAAGTGAAACTGTTGCTTATGTAGGGAAACGTTATATGAACAGATTAAAGAAATTGTAATTCCTAATTTTTTTTTAATTTTTTTCAGCTAAATCGGACTATTGGTTTAAGAGTAATGACAAACAAAAGAGCCTAAAATGTGAAAAATTCCCCTATACGATACTTACTAACTTCAAATCGATAATAAATTATGTAACTAGATAAAACTATTGATGCAAAACTTTTTCTTTTAGAGGCTATTTTCACGTGCAGTTCTCAGAATTGAGTCCCAAATCAACGAGCTTGAAAATGTTATACTGTGTTATCTACTTAGATTACATTTTTACTTGTAATCGTAAATCAAAATTTTCTCATTAGGGACTCTGCATGAACGTTGACAACAATAACTTTGAAGATGTACATGATTTTTTCTACTTTACTCTGCCGTAATGGAACGGCACCTACTTGTTGATCGACGAATGCGAACGTCACTGTTTGAGAAGCTTTTACTAGACATGCCGATTGACACGACACTTATACTGCGAAGTTGCTGACGACAACATCGAGGGGGCCGGCAATGAAAAAACAAGTTATTTTATTTTTTTTGTTAGATGACCGGAGGCAGGAGTTGAACCTGGCATCTCCCGTATGGTTGTCGCGTGTTCTAACCATCATGCTACGGCCGGTCCAGTCCGGATGCCACGCTTACCCAAATACGCCTTAAAATGGTATCGCAGACTTTGGTCCCTGCACCATTTTAGTAGTCCTGATGCTCCGTCCTGACGCTACGGTTAGTCTTTCGGTTTTTTTTTTCAAAACTTAATCCTGTTTTAGTTTTACTAAATACATAATTTGTGCATGATCGCGTTGGTTCTATTGATATTATTACTCTATTTCTAAAGCGGTCTGAATGGTAAATTTGTATGGTAGGTGCCAGAAGGAGCGTGGCTAGACTTTCAGTTTTTTTTTCTCTAAAACTTTACTCCGCTGCAGCTTTACTAAATGAAGCATGTGGGCACGATCGCGTTGGACATATTGATATTATTACTTGATATCTAACGCCTAGTACGATGACGAAAGCCGCGATTCCACCCGGGAACAAGATGCTGCATACAGGGAGAAGAGGCGGGAGGCGACACGACTCTACAGGCGAAAAAAACGAGAGCTGAAGAAGCTGAATAATGTGTGTATTAAAGAATACAGGAACAGAGGTGAAGCCCGAAAATTCTATCAGAAGATAAATGGTAGGGTACATGGAACAGGTCGTCCCTCCTATAAAGACAAGGATGGTCATCTCGTTACTGACTCCGAGAATATGGAAAGATCACTTCTGCAGCCTATTGATGTCTAAAAACTCGGCTGATGAAGACTGTGTACCAATCCGAGATGATAACGTCGAGTGTTCACCTCCGAGCCAAGCTGAGATAACAACAGCCATATCCCGCCTAAAGAATAACAAGGCCACTGGGGCTGATGGTCTTCCAGCTGAGTTGTTTAAGGTGGGTGGAGATGAGCTTCTTTTTTAAGCATGCAACAGCTCATAGAGAATATTTGGCTTCAGGAGAGCATGCCAGAGGATTTGAATCTCAGTATGTTATGTCCAATCTACAAAAAAGGTTTAGCCTCTTACCGATTGCGTATAAGGTCCTGTCTAGCATACTGTGTGAATGTCTAAAGCCAATTGTGGAAAACCTGGATTGGACCTTATCAGTGCGGCTTTAGACCAGGCAAATCCACGACGGATCAGATATTTACACTACGGCAGATTCTTGAGAAAACCCATGAGAAGAAAATCGACACTTACCACCTCTTTGTCGCTGCCTTTGATAGTCCCACCATTCATCGACTATACGAAGCCATGTCTGAGTTCGGTATTCCTGCGAAGATAATTCGTCTCTGCCGGTGTACCTTTACGAATACCAAATCCTCTGTTCGGATTGGCAAGAATCTATCTGCACCATTCGATACGACGAGAGATCTTAGACAGGGTGATGGTTTGTCATGTATACTGTTCAAGGAAAGCAGCGGATAACATGTCTGGCACCATATTTAATAAGAGCCACATGCTGCTCGCATATGTCGACGATATCGACATTATCGGTCGAACGATGCGAGAGGTAACAGCTGTCTTCTCATCAGTTGGAAGGGAGTCAGCGAAAATGGGTTTGCCAGTGAATGGGGACAAGACGAAGTTAATGGTATCATCGAACAAAGTGTCCAGCCGTTGGGGACGCAACGTGAACGTTGAAAACTATTGCTTAGAATTTATCTACCTCGGATCCGCCATGAACAAAAACAACAGTGTCAGCCTTGAAATAAAACGGAAAATAGTGCTCGCCATCAGGGGTTTCTTTGGACTACGCGAGCACTACTAATTTTACCGGTCCTGTTGTATGCCTCCGAATCTTGGGTGCTTACACAGGCAGATGCAGCTCATCTGGCGGTGTTTGAGAGAAAAATACTCCGAAAAATATATGGACCCATTTGAGTAAACGACGAGTTTAGGATTCAGATGAACCATGAGTTATACCACGATATTGATGTGGTCAAGCGAATCAAACTGCAACGATTACTCTGGCTAGGCCATGTCGAGAGAATGGATGAGTACACTCCAACGCGAAAGGTATTCTATCAAGACCTCGAAGGACGGCGCAACAGAGGGAGACCGCGACTACGTTGGAAGGACCTGGTGGAGGAATCACTGACGCTGCTTGGTAGGACTGACTGTAGACGGTGCGCACAAGATTGAAGCGAATGGAGATCTCTAATCATTTCGGCATCTGACTTAGACACTAAGACATAAATATATATGTTGTCAAGTTGTTTTAAAGGCTAGTAATAATAATTCAAAGTGGGCGGAAGGGTACATTTGTATGGGAGGCACCAGAAGGGGCGTGGCCATGTAGCCCATTTGCAATGCCGTAAAAAGTTTTGGGGAAATATTAACTCGTGCAAAGTTTCAAAACAATCGATTGCGTCTTTCAAAAGTTATCGTGCGTACCAGCCGGACAGACAGACGGACATGGCTCAAACGACTTAAGAAGTCATGAATCGAATTTGGTTCAAAGAAACCTAAGGTCTAAAGGGACTCCTTTTATGTGTTCCCCCTTTAGGTCGTATCAAATGATATATACCCGTAGGGTGAGGCTATTAAAAGACTCTTTATTAATAACACTATGCAACAGTCAAAATCGGAATGGAATGAAACCAACGGGAAATGTTATATCGGTCAAAAACAAGTTATACGTCTAGGAATCGAGATATATCGATTTGAAGTTAGTAACTATCATATAGGCGAATATCCCAAGTTTTAGGCTCATTTGTTATATTGTTATATGGTGGCGTATGAATATCATAAGTAATATTCCACTTAAATCATACGCCACGGAGTACAACAGTTTTATTGTAACTGTTACAAAATAAACCCAGTTCAAAATCATTTGATGAATGGAAAAAGGAAACTGTTGCTTATATAGAAAAACGTTATATGAACAGATTAAAGGAATTGTAATTTTAAATTTATTTAAATTTGTTTGAGCAAAATCGGACTAGTGGTTCTCGAGTTACGTCAAAAAAAAGACCACCAAAGGAGACAATTTTTCCTATATGATAGTTACTAACTTCAAGTCGATATATCTCGATTCCTAGACGTGACCCAGCGAAACGCCGGGACACATATAACTTCTTTTTTACCGATATAACTTTCCCCGGTAGTTTGAACCCTTTCCGATCACTGACCTCTACCATTTGTCTCACACTAATATACTTCTAAGGCATCATTATATTTAAAACTGTTAACTATTTTATGTTTTACTAATTTTCTTAAATTCCTTATACGCTTCACACTATTAATCACTTTAAACCCAACGATCTTGTTAAATTGCACCTCGTCCAGAAATATGTCACGTCTGCATATAATGATTTACTTTATCATAACACCATTGTACATATTTATGTCTCTATATACGGTATGGGGTTGCCACACATTACTCTGGTAACTATATACATATAGCGCAATGTAAATATAAATATTATTGTTGTAATAGTAGTAGTAGTGGTAGCAACAATAGTAAAGAAACATACGACCTACACCCATACACATATGTGAACGAACTTTAGCGATTAAAAAACGACTAAAAACACATACCGACACATATACATGTAATTGTGTGTGTATGTGTGTGTGTGTAAGTAAGCACGTGGTTTTTTGTAAGGCACACGCACACACACACACATGTGTTGCTATATCCTTGCTACTCATGTACTTTGGGTTTTTCTTTTGCTTTTTCTATGTCTACGTCTACGTAAGTAAATGGGTGATGATGGTGGCGGTGGTGTTGATGGCATTTCTTCGTATGTGTGTGGGTGTCTGTGGGTTTAAATGCATTTGATTGGGTGGGCACTAGGTTAGAAATGTAAACACCAAAAAGGGTTTTGTGCTCTTACAAAATGTTATTATTGCTATTGTTGTTGCTTTTGTCATACTTCGTTTTCATCGTTTCATGTCTTAAAGTAACGAAATTTTCTGTTTGTAAGTGTGATAATGTGACAACAAATAGCCGCCGAAAGCAGAAATGCAATACATAAACTTGCAAAAGGCTTAAGCATAAAGAAGTGTGAAAGAAATTACAAGTGAATATATACAAAGCTCGGTAAATGTGGGAGGTTGTAGTAGAAGAGATTGTATCGTATTCCTTTAAATTTTATAGTAAGTTAAATTTGAGCAGCTTTAGCTTAAGATTAGCATTAGTTTTGCGAGAGAATACATAGAATATCCGATTTCAAAAAATTACAATTTACTTTAAAATTATTGTGTTCAAGACAATTTAGGTATCAGGATGTAGGTAAGGCCTTCGATGATTATGGTATGATAATAGATATTTTGAAGACCAATGCCTAAAAGGAATTGGTTAGTTTAAGCGATTTGAGGAGCTAAAAATAATTCGTTTAAGTATTAGTTATGACGCTATTTAGAGTATGAGCAATATCAAGTTTGATTAATTTCAATATTAATACGCACCCAAGTTCGTATAAGTGTTTTATAACATTGAAAAAAATATTAACCATGCACATCTTTGGATATTTACTTATTTATGTCCATTACATAGTACAACACTTGATTTTGGGACTCAATTCTGAGAACTGCACGTGAAAGAAGCCCCAAAAAGAAGAAGTTCTGCATCATTCGCTGTGTCACGTTATATGCCAAAATAATGTAATATCGTTGGGGTAGGAGGGTATATATCATTTGATACGACCCAAAATTGTAACACATAGAAGGAGTCACTTTAGACCCTAGGTTTCTTTGAACCAAATTCGATTCATGACTTTTAAATATTTTGTCCGTCTGATAACTTTCGAACGATAACGCAACCAAATGTTTTGAAATTTTGCACGAGTTAATATTTCCCCAAAAGTTCTTACGGTATTGTAAATGGTACCTGGTACCTCCCATCCGTTGGGCATTTACGCCATCCCTTCAACATATGCTATGAGCGCGTGTGCTGCCTGAGTGCGTTCCTAGTTGTCGATTGAAAATTCGGAGTTTTGATCCAATCCGTCCAGATGATTTTGATTTTGCAAAAGTTATTGATCCTTCCGATATCCAAGGATGTTAGTTCCTCTATTCCTCCAATTAAGAAGGTTTAGCCCAAGGTTTTCAGTATCCTTCTATATAGGGCTAAGCAGTAGCATATAATGTGGTCGGTAGATGGTTCACTGCTGCTTATTCCCACAGTAGATACATTCACTTTTCGTTGTGAATCACATTCTGTTCGCATGTCTGCCTAAGGGTCCCTGTCCCGTCAGCAAGGTAATAATTTTTCTTATCTGGTCCCTCTTAAGATTTACCGGGTACGACGTTCGCTTCGCCTTGTATTCTGTTCAATTCATTTTGGCCTTTTTACAGGTTTCCTCATTCTTCCATCTACCGTTTGCAGTTCTAAACGCTACGTGTTCAACGTAACTTTTCTGCAGGGCTAAGAACGGTCGGACCTCTTCGTCCGCTCTGCAGTTGCCCTCAACTCCGCTGTGTCCAGGTACCCACGTAACCAGAACTCTGTTATTCCTGGATATATCGTTAAGAGATTACCGACAGGCACTGATCACTTTCCATTTGATGGCACAGGACTTCAACGAGTTAATCACAGCTAGACTGTCCGTGAATAGGAGAATATCCTTTTGTGATACCCTTCTCACGTTGATCACGTCCTCGACTCGTTTAATTGCAAGTATTTCCGCTTGGAAAACGCTGCAGACGTCTGGAATTCTTGATCTTAGACTTAGATCTAGATCCGCGGAGTAGATACCATAGCCGACCCTATCATACAGTTTGGACCCATCAGTAAAGATGTTTATTTGTCCATACATAGCGTTCTCGTTCTCTGCCCACTCCTTTCTGGAGGGCGTTCTAGTTTCGTATAGAACGTTTGATTTCCGTGTATTGAGCACGTAGTCAGTTTCAAGTGAGATGTTGATATGGTTCAGGATCCTTGAATGACCTATGGAAGGATCCTAATGTTTAATCTCGTTTAGTCGAATAGCTGATTTGAGAGCGGAGCATTTGCAGCTCAGATCAGGTGGTAGTAGATTGAGTATCGTGTAGAGAGCCTTAGAGGGGGTCGATCTCATACATCCGGTTATCAGGAGACAAGAGGACCGTTGAACACGATCCAATTGTCTAAATTAGCTCTTCTTGTCGAGCGCGTACCACCACACTATAGAGCCATATTGTAATATTGGCTTCACTATAGCATTGTAAATCCAAAGTGTTACCTTGGGTTTAAATCCCCAGGTTTTCCCGATAGCTTTGCGGCATGTATATAAAGCTAATAGTGCCTTGTTGGATCTGCTTTCAATGTTCTGTCTCCAATTAAGTTTCCTGTCTAATATAAGGCCCAGGTAGTTCGTCGTATCGGAGAAGTTGAGTTGTTTGTTGCCCAGATAGATGTTGGATGTAGTGGGCGATTTCTGTTTCCGACTGAAAAATACTAGTTCTGTTTTGTAAGGGTTCGCATTAGGTCCTCTGCTGGCACACCAGTTTGCCAGAATGTTGATATAGTCCTGCATACTTTGTTCGAGGCAAGATAAACTTCCCCCAGAGACGCAGAGTGCTATATCGTCTGCATACGCTACTATTGTGCATCCTTCCGACTCCAACCGTTTGAGAACGTCAGTTGGACGATAACGGCAAAATTCTACAATAGCGGCGATAATACTCCCTTGGGACCGGCCGTGGCATAGTGGTTAGAACACGCGACTACCATGTGGGAGATCGCAGGTTCAAACCTGGCTCCAGTCATCTTAAAAGAAAAAAAAAATAAAGAAAATTTTCTTTTATTGTCGGCTCCCCTCGAATGTTGTTGACAGCAACTTCGCAGTATTAAGCGTCGATTCAATCGTCGTGTCTAGTAAGAGCTTCTCAAACAGTGACGTTCGCATTCGTCGATAAACAAGTAGGTGCCGTTAGTTGTGAATCTAAAAATAGAAAGCGTGTTAATTCACAACAACGCGAGAAGCTATCCCATACCTCATTCATGGGGTGCAAAGGGAAATTAAGTTTTTTTTAAGTTGCTAATATGTGAGTTGATATGTAGGCTGTTGAGCTCGGTCATCATGCAGAGGGGTTCGATGTTGTTGAAAGCTCCCTCTATGTGCATAAAGGCAACTAGAGAAAATTCTTTCGATTTCTCTATGGGATACAATAGAGCATGGAGTGTGGTTTCTGTCGATTTCCCCTTTGTGTAAGCATGCTGAGCATTCGCAAGGAGATTCGGGCCGATTGAATTTTTGATAATGTCGTCCATGATTCTTTCAAGGGTTTTCAAAAGGAATGAAGTAAGACTTATAGGTCTAAAGTCCTTCGCTTTGGTGTGTGATGGCTTTCCCGCCTTTGGGATGAAGACCACCTTAGCCGTTCTCCATCGTATTGACCGGTAGGATAATTTCACACAGCCGTTAAAAATAGCCCCCAGCAATGGCAATAGTATTTCCAGTGATGGCGTCCTTGATCATGTTCCTTTCAATTACCGGTATTCTATCGCAGAAGTCGGTTATGGAGTTGGACCCTCCCCTAGGGAAGTGGGTATCCGTTAGAATTTCCAAGGTTTTCTTTGAGGATTCAGTCCAGGTACCATAATTTTTCATTATGTATTCCGGGGCGCTGGTAGTCGAGGATAATATTTTCCTAAGTCTACTTACCTCTGCGGTTTTTTCAACATCGTTGGTGTATTTCCTCCATGAAGATCTTTTCGCCTTCTTTAATAGTTTCTTGAAGAGTCTTAGATTCTCCTTGTACTCCTCCCATTGGTCTGTTCTCTTGGCCTTGTTGAAGGATTTTCTGGTGGAAGCACGGGATATAGAAATATTTTCAAAATGTTTGATATTTTTAATATTTTTCTATATGAAATATTTTTAATATTTTTGATAATTTTAATATTTCTAATATATTCAATACTTTTAATATTTTTAATATTATTAATATTTTTAATATATTTTAAATTTTTAAAATATTTTAAATTTTTAATATTTTTTAATATTATATTTCAAATCTTTTTAATATTTATTTTTTTAATATTAATAATAATTTTAATATTTTTAATATTTTAAATATTTTTAATATTTTTAATATTTTTAATATTTTTAATATTTTTAATATTTTTAATATTTTTAATACTTTTTATATTTTTAATATTTTAAACATTTTTAATATTTTTAATATTTTAGATATTTTAAATATTTTTATTTTAGATATTTTAAATATTTTCAATATTTTTAATATTTTTAATATTTTTAATATTTTTAATATTTTTAATATTTTTAATATTTTTAATATTTTTAATATTTTTAATATTTTTAATATTTTAAATATTTTTAATATTTTTAATATTTTTAATATTTTTAATATTTTTAATATTTTTAATATTTTTAATATTTTTAATATTTTTAATATTTTTAATATTTGTAATATTTTTAATATTTTTAAATATTTTTAATATTTTTTATATTTTAAATATTTTTGATATTGTTAATATTTTAAACATTATTAATATTTTTAATATTTTTTTTAATATTTTTAATAGTTTTTATATTTTTAATATTTTTATTGTTTTCAAGTTTTTGATATTAATTACTTGCTTTCTAAAATATAATAACCCTCTTTATTTACTTTAATAACACAAACAATTTTTATCTCACGAATCTAGTTTTTTTATAATCGTTTGAATAGTAAAAATCTTGTTACTATCCTCTCTGTATTAAGGTGTTATTATACGTCCTCATAGCACCAAGAAATCCTTTCCTAAAGTTAACTTGAAGGCAACTACGGTTGTGCCCTAATTTTTTTCTGTTTTTTTTTTAATGCAACTTCAAGCTTTTGCTTCAAACCATGCAAAGCTTATTTACACGTTTGTACTTGTTTCGCTTACAAAACACTGACAGTTATGCTAACATTTCAAAATACACCAAATATCAACAACCAGAACATGAAAGATTTTTGTAACTCTATCATAGTCCTAGTAAAATAACAACAACAACATTACTGCTTCCACCCACAATATAAAACAGCAACAAAACAAAAAAAGATATGTAAACACAAAAATAAATATAAATTTTATTAAAGAACACATGTCACGTGACACCAGAGGTAACAACATTGAACAGACAACATAGAACAGCAACGACAGCAAAAGCAACAACAATAACAGAAACAACATCAACAACTGGTATAGGAACATGAGCACTAACCCTCAGCAGCACATACTTACAAACAAAAAAACAAAATTTTTTACTGACTAGATTTTGTTGGGTTTATGTGGAGAACATAAATGTGATAAACAGCTCTACATTTTTTAGGGCGTGTGGAAAGGGTCTAAGAAGTAAAAAAATTTCACGCACGAGAATATAACAAAAAAAAAAATTTCAAAACATGAACGACATTTATGATAAAGCTTTTGCATGTGATAACAACTTAACGTGTTAGGCATAAATAAGAACGCATATGAAAACAACATTTACACTGACAACATTGTCATTAGAATAAGGACATATTCGAGCTTGGTGTAAGAAATAAAAACTTAGGTATTTGGTGTAAGTTAAATGCTTATCTCTGCCATTTTGGTACCATTGGTACCACGAGAGGTGGCCCAAGTTGTATGTTTTTTACCAATTTAGTGTAAAGTTAAAATTGATTTTGATATGTAAAGGATGATTCATTATGATCTTTGGTTTTTAATTTTAAATAAAACGCTGATTAGAGAACATAATGTCAGAGTGTTTGTTATTGCCCAAAAGACTAGTCTCTGGCATTCGGTTTCCAAAGGTACTGATATTCAAATGCTAGCTGAGACTACGCCTTAGGCGGTCTACACGGTAGGTTCATCTATCAACTGCTATTGTTGTGCGAAGTGAACGAAAAACATTTTTTTCGCCAAATTCTAATTTGCGCTACGGGTCTTAGCATAACTAATCGTCAAACAATATGAAATACAAATAAGTGATTTATAGTGTTTAACAATCTATCATCCTAAAATGCCCTGACACGAATTTGATATCTTATGATATCTAGGGTCTGTGCGAAGTGCACGAAAAACATTTTTTATATAACACTTATTTTCATGATACAGCTGGATGTTCTGAAGAAGTTGTTGCAGTGTGAGTCTTTCCATGGCCAATTGTCAAATAATACGGGATAAAAAATAATATATCATCTTGCCACAGTCATGCATGGTCTTTACTAAAGAAACAAATAATAAAACAGCCTTTAAATGAATCACATGTTAGACACATTAGAATTGGTGAAGATTTACTTGAGTTGTCATGCCTAACATTATGTCGTCCTGGAAAGCCCTAAAAACAATTTTTCCATATGATACCTAGGGTCGAATTGTAGTGCTTTACAATTTGTATACCACCAAGAGAAAGCGCGGAGCGAATGGTATATGTTTTTCCATTTGTAACGCTCATAAGGAGGCGTGGTATGTATGACAATATATAAAAGATTAGCGTCGAATTCTGAGCCGATTAAAAGATGTCTGTCTGCCTGTATGTCCCCGCTAGGAGGTATATTTCCAAGATGGACAAGATCGGTCAAAAATTATGTTTTTTTGTATATGTTTTTCCATTCGTAACGCGCATTAGGAGGCGTCGTAGGTATGACAATATATAAACGATTCTGAGCCGATTAAAAGATGTCCGTCTGCTTGTATGTCCCCGAAAGGAGATATATTTCTAAGATGGAGATATATTTCTAAAAAGAGCAATATCGCGGCTGAAAAACAACAAAGCAGCCGGGGCCGACGATCTGCCGGCAGAGCTCTTCAAGTCCGGTGGCGAGGAGCTGATAACGAGCATGCACCAGCTCCTGCGCACGGTTTGGCTTAAAGAGTGCATGCCCGACGATTGGAATGTAAGCGTATTTTGTCCTGTGCTGAAAAAAGGCGATCCAAGTGTGTGCTCCAACTACCGCGGGATCAGCCTTTTACCCATCGCATATAAGGTCCTGTCGAGTGTGCTATGTGAAAGACTAAAGCCAGTGTTATCCAACCTGATCGGGCCTTATCAGTGTGGCTTTAGACCTGGAAAATCAACAACTGACCAGATTTTAATACTTCTTTTTGTCGACTATAAAGCTGCCTTCGACAGCCCGATACGACAGAAATTACTTGAAGCCATGGCTGAGAATGGTATTATAGCGAAGCTGATACGTCTTTGCGGAACGACGCTGACTGACACGAAGTCTTCAGTGAAGATTGGCAAGGACCTTACGGAGCCATTCTATACCAGACGAGGCCTAAAACAAGGCGACGGCCTATCGTGCGATCTCTTCAACATTGTGATGGAGATGATAATGAGAAAAGCTGCAGTAAACACGAGTGGCACTATATTCAACAAAAGCCACATGCTACTCCCGTACGCTGATGACGTAGACATCATCGGTCGAAAACCGCGGGATGTGACTGCAGCCTTCTCAGGTATACAGAAGGAATCAGCGAAAATTTGTAAAACGGTGAACGAGGACAAAACGAAGTTATTAGTTTCAACGAACAAAGAATCTACTCCTTTGGGAAACTGCGTAAACGTTGACAACTATAATTTCGAGGTGGTAGATAATTTTGTCTACCTAGGCTCCGCCATCAACAAAGCACATAATGTCAGCCTAGAAATCCGGCGAAGAATCCTGCTTGCAACTAAATGCTACTACGGACTAAGCTATCGATTCAATGACAACGCCCTCTCTCGACGAACAAAACTCCAGCTATACCAGATCCTGGTTCTACTTGTCTTAATGTATGGCTCAGAATCCTGGGTTATGACACAAGCGGATGAATCGGTTCTGGCGGTATTCGAGAGAAAAATACTCCGTAAAATATATGGGCCCATCATCGTTAACAGAGAGTATCGGCGTCGTATGGTCAAACGCATTAAGGTGCAACGGTTGCATTGGCTAGGTCATGTTGTACGCATGGACGAAAATGCTCCAGCTTGAAAAGTCTTCGACAATGAACTCGTTGAACGGCGCAGAAGAGGGCGACCAAAACTCCGTTGGAAAGACCAGGTTACTGAGAACCTTACAGATCTCGGTGTGACTAACTGGAGAAGAAGCGCAGAAGATCGAGGCGCTTATAATATTTTTCTACGTGCGGTATATAATCCACTGGGATAGCAAAGAAGTACCAGCTAAGTAAGTAAGTAAGTAAGTAATTTCCCTTTACACCTTGAATGAGGTATGGGATTGCTTCTCGCGTTGTTGTGTTGTGTTTTAGATACACAACATCGACACCTACTTGTTTATCGACTAATGCGAGCGTCCCTGGTTGAGAAGCTTTTAGTAAACATGCCAATTGACTCGACACTTATACTGCGAAGTTGTTGTCGACAACATCTAGGGGGGCCGGCAATGAAAGAAAGTTTTTTTGTAGATGACTGGAGCCAGGAGTTGAACCTGGGATCTCCCGCATGGTAGTTGCGTGTTCTAACCACTATGCCACGACCGGTCCCCTACCCCCCCCCCCTCCCAAAGCTATTTAGGGTATTGAAAATGGGCCACATGGTCACGCCCCTTTTGGTACCTCCGATAAAAATGCTACTTTCCGCGCACTTTAGAAATCGAGTAATAAGGAAAACTTTTTGGAGAAAAAAACTGGTAGTCTAGACACGCCCTTTCTGGTACCTCCCGTACAAATGTAGTAAAACTATAGCAGGATAAAGTTTTGGAGAAAACACTGGAAGTTTAGACACGCCCCATCTGGTACCTCCCATATCCATCAAGTACCGCCCACTTTAGAAATCGATTATTATTATTTATAGAACCGACGCGATCGTGACCAAGTTTAGTAAAGGTCAAGTAGGACAAAGTTTTGGAGAAAAAACTGTAAGTCTTGCCACGCCCCTTCTGGTACTCACTCAATACATACAACGCCCCAATACATCCAACGCTATCGTTCACAAATGCTGTATTTAGTAAAACTATAGCAGGATAGTTTTGGAGAAAACACTGGAAGTCTAGACACGCCCCATCTGGAACCTCCCATACCCATCAGGTACCGCCCATCTTAGAAATCGATAAATATTATTAATAAAATATTATTAATAGACCCAACGCGATCGTGACCAAATTGTGTATTTAATAAAGCTCAAGCAGGATAAAGTTATGGAGAACATATTGGAAGTCTAGCCACGCCCCTTCTGGTACCTCCCATAAAAATATACCATCCCACCCTCTTTAGAGATGGAGTAGTAATAACAATACACCCAACGTGATCGTGCCAAAATTTTGTATTAAGTAAAGCTAAATCAGGATAAAGTTTCGGTGGAAAAAACTTTGTCTAACCAAGCCCCTTCTAGTACCTCCCATATAAATGTACCACTCCGCCCACTTTAGAAATCGAGCACGTAGAGTCGTCAATCTTCAAACTTTATCTAAATAAGGTTAATACTATCGACCAAAACCAGAATTTTCATTTATAAGTTTACTCGAGTATTCCAAGGACTGCCCTCGTACTTGGACTGTTATGGTCGTGGACACACATACATATACATAAAACGTATACATATTTGTTCGCCTATATACATCCGAGTATCACTTCGTCAAAAACGCATAAATGTGTAACTTTACTCAGTTGACTACTTTGAAGCAGATTAAGACATGACTGCATCTATAAGTGTATGCTCGTTTAAGAGTCTGCCTGCCTGCATGTAGAAGTGTGTAAGCGAAAATGCGTAAGTAAACACTAACATACAAATACACTCATCGAGTGATATATTCGTTGCTCAGCACACACCAGCAACATTAACCTCTTTGCGGTAGTTACAACGGTAAATGATGGAAATATGTCTGGCACATCACAGTCTATGTATATAAACAGTCTTTGTATGCCACACATACATACACAGAGATATGATGTCGCTGTTTTTATTTATTTTTTTTTTGCCTAACTTGTTTACAAGTTTTTGTATATAACGAAATGTTGTGCTGTACTTACTACAGCTTTACTCTACTTTTTTTTCATTCTGTAACTGATGAATGACATATGTACGAATAAACTCCTTTCACTTCCTTTTTATTATTTTTGTAGAATTCAGTACATCTCCTTTTCTATTTTACTGGTTCTTTTGTGTTAATCGCTGTTATTCTAAGCGTCAAATTTTCACTTTTCTTGAGCATGGGGGGAAAAGGAATAAAAAAAGACGAAAAGATTTTGAACAACATTTTGTTAATCTTTTGTTGCGTGCGTAGATGATTTTTGTTGTTGCATGTGTGTCTTGTCTGCACTTTTTCATGTACATAATCTCTGAATGAATGAATGAATGGATGGATGCACGCAGTAAGTCTGTCAAAGAGAGAGAGAGAGAGTGAGTGATAACATGAAGTAAAAGTGAAATTTATTTATACAAAAATTAAAAGCAAAAAAAAAACAGAAAACTGTTACGAATGGAAGGAACTGTAATAAAATAAATTTAAATGTAAACGATGAAAGTTAATAAGAAAAGTGATGCGAAATAATAGTAATAATATTAAAAAAAGTAAAGCAAACTAAAATTAATGTTATTGGTGGACAAATTTTACACTTACGGTATAATTAATATGACGGAAAGAATAAATAAACAAATAGGAGTTTCGCCAAGATTCTATGGTCTTCCTTAAATTCACAAGGATGAAACAACACTCCGACCTATTTGTAAATAAGTCGATTCCTCTGCATATACACTTTGCAAATTTATCGTCGATAGAAGCTTACACACCAAAATTCAAAGTACGGTTATAATCGCAGGCAAAGATCCCCAAAAATAAAAAAAAAATTAAAAAATTGTTCACCCCATGAAGGAGGTATGGAATAGCTTCTCGCGTTGTTGCAAATTAACATGCTTTCTATTTTAGATTCACAACAAGCGGCACGTACTTGTTATCGACGAATGCGAACGTCACTGTTTGAGAAGCTTTTTACTAGACATACCGATTGACTCGACACTATACTGCGAAGTTGCTGTCGACAACTTCGAGGGGACCGGCAATGAAAGAAAATGTAGATAACTGGAGCCGGGAATCGAACGACTGATCTCCTGCATTGTAGTCGCGTGTTCTAACCACTATGCTGCGGCCGGACAAATAAAAATATAATTAAATATTCTACAAATATTATAAACTAGCTGGCCCGGCAAACTTTGTCTTGCCTGCAAAGTTATTGACATAAGTAACAGTTGTACCAAGCGTTATGGACATAAATAAAGTATGCCCTAAGGGAAAGTGATCTAAGATCTGAAGCCTCATACATACTTACAATATTTTATATCTGAAGCTCAAATAATAAACGTTTTTATAAAATTAAGCTATTTAGATGGAAGGGTAGGTCGTATTCAAAAAGTTTGATTTAAATTTTTTTTATATTTCCTAGTGCAGTTTATATTCTGTTATCAATACTCGTTCTTATTTTTGGCAACAGACAACACAAAGATCTTCAGATCCACTCTTTTGATCACAAAAATATTGTATCAACATCGGTCAGGCCATTAAGGAGTGACAAACACAGGAATAAATATAAGTATTAAGAAAGATAGGGACAACAAAACAAAACGTTTGCTATGCGCTCTTTGACCTCGGATCGAGTAGTGCAAAATACTACCAAATTTATTTTTTCACTACCTAAAAATATTTGTGTCGCGCCACCTCCCCTACTGATCAAAAATAAACAAATCGTTTGTATATCACCATCTTCATTGCAAAGTACTTTTGTTGCTTCGAATTTTATCGCTCTGAGGCTAAAACTACGTATGCCACGCCCTTTGGCCCCTTATCGAAAGTAACAGTTTGGTCTGTATCTTAATATCTGTAGTGTTAACTACTATTTTCGCATTTACTTTGTTTGCTCTGTGGATAAACAAAACCATTTTGCAAAACGTATTCCGTCCACTACTCAAAAATAAAATTTTTGTCAGTATATTCATATATGTAAAAGCAAATCTTTTCTGTGCATTTGTTACTTTTCTCTTGGCCAAACAAATGCATTTGATGCCGGCACCTTTGAGACGGGCTTTTTTCTTTTGCATCACTTACTTACTTTCAGTCGCTCGGAGTTGTGCGCGTACACACAACAGGCTCTATGAAAAATGCCCCAAAATAAAATTGGGCGAAAAAAAATGAAAAATGACCCAAAACTCATGAAATTTTCCCCAAAAATTATTATAAACTAGCTGGCCCGGCAGACTTCGTCCTGCCTCCAAATTTTTGTAAAATATGTTGAGTGTAGTTGAAATGTAATAACGATTGGTTTATTTTTTTTACCTTTAAAATATTTAAATTTAAAGGGCGAGGTTTTCCCGGACAAATTCTGTTATTCATATATCTTAAAGATTATTATTCTTCTTCTTCTTCTTTACTGGCAGCAACAACAGAAATTCATCTATCAGTAGCCGCACGTAGAAAACCAAGATAAAGATTATTATAAGAATTGCTAAAACGGATCAGCAGTGTCGTCCATGATTTGATGAAAACTTACTTATTGATGGGCATATATTCTAAAACCACATTTTTAAGCCGATTGACTGACATATAACTTTCTGCATTGGTGTACTGGGTGATTGTACCTTTTTATCCTATTTTCGTTATTGTCCCCTAAAATTTCGAAATGGGGAAAACCACTTTGTGAAGCTCTCCAATTCTGTAGGAAGTGCGCCATTATAAAAGTTAGTCATTCTTCTTTAAGCCTTTTTGCGGTCTGGGTGACCATCTACATCCAATTCCCAACTTTCACTGAAATTTTGGGACAAATGGGGTCAACCGTTTTTGCAATTAGTGGTGACATTAAAATATACATCTTTTTTATATAACTATGATGTTAAAAAAGTGACTAAATGACATTCCAAATATTAAGTGTATCATAAGCTAAACACAGCCAACTGGTTCCAAACATACATTCAAAATTTTCTCATGCCAAAAAATCATATATTTTAAGTTTAAGTAAAATCGGACAATCGATATAAATTCTCGAAATAATTCAACCCCAGCCAAATCAACTGCGCGTCCATATATACAAAAAAAATTCTCATAATAAAACAAATATACATTCTAAATTTCCACCTGGATTTGATTTTTTTTAACACAAACAATCTACGGAAAATGTCGAATTGAATAAAACAAAATCAGCCAAATCGCTCCAGCCGTTCTCTAGTGATGGTATGACATACGTGGACCATTTCATTTTTATATATATAGATATTAATAATATTAAAAATATAAAAAATATAAAAAATATTAAAAATACAAAAAATATTAACAATTTAAAAAATATTAAAAATATTAAACGAATATCCATTCTAAATTTCAGTTGAATTGGTACATGCATTCAAATTTTCGATATAAATCCACCCTAGCGCCACCTGGATTTGTGATTTCAACACAAACAATCTACCGAAAATTTCGAATAGAATAAAAAAAAATCAGCCAAATCGCTCCAGCCGTTCTTAAGTGATGGGTTTACATACGTGGGCCATTTCATTATACCATCACCCTTAGGGATGAGGGTGTATATCATTTGATACGAAAACCAGTACAGAAATTTCAGTCAGGGAAACTGACTGATAAATACCATCACCCATGCGTTACACTTTTTATACCATCACCCTTAGGGATGATGGTATATATCATTTGATACGAAAAAAGTGTAACGCATTGAAGGAGACGAGTTAGACCCCAAGTATCTTAAGCCCAAATTCGTTTCAGGACTTTTTAAGACGATTGAGCTATGTCCGTCTGTCTGACTGGCTGGCTGGCTGGCTGGCTGGATGGATGGCTGGTCAGCAGGATAACTTGAGTAAACCTTAACGGATCAGTATGAAAATTTACCAGTATTAATATTTTTCAAAACGAACTTATGGAATTGAAAATGGGCAGAATAGCCCCACCCCTTCTGGTACCTCCCATACAAAATTACCTATTTTTGGATAATTTATATTTCTTTCATAACTTCCCAACGGACGATCGTAGGATATTTAAATTTGGTTAGTTTATTTATCTTGCAAAAGTAGACAAACACTACGAAAACCGAAGCCTTTGCCATACCCCTTCTGGTACCTCCCATACAAATGACATAATTGACCCTCATAGTTTTACATACATATCTTTTTTGTAACTATACTGAATTCACTCAAATTTTGCATATGATGTTTCCATATAAAAACTGGAGCAATGAATATTAACTATATCGGTTCACGCCTTCTGGTACCTCCCATACAAAATGACCTATTTTTTGCAAACTGAATATTTCTCCCATAACTTCCAAACGGGCACTTGGAGGATAATGACAAATGGTCGGTTAATTTATCTTGCGATAGTAATCAAAACCTCAGAAAACATTACTATTTGACGGACCCCTTCTGGTACCTCCCATACAAATTCCCGAATTCACCCTCATAGTCCTACATACATATCTTTTTTTGTAAGTACAATTAATTCAGTAAAATTTGGCGTAACTTGTACAGTTACGAAAATTTGAATCAGGAATGAATATGGATTATATCGGATCACCCCTTCTGGTACCTCCCATACAAAATTACCTATTTTTGAAAAATTAACATTTATCCCATAATTTCCAAACGGACACTTACGGACACTTGGGGGCTAATGAAAATTGGTCAATTAATTTATCTTGTGATAGGAAGCAAAACCTTACAAAACATAACTATTTGACGCACCCCTTCTGGTACCTCCTATACAAAATACCGAACATACCCCCATAGTTTTAAATAAATATATTTTTTGTAAGTACAGTGAATACAGTCGAATTTTGCGTAAGTTGTACAGTTATGATAATTTGAATCAGGAATGAATATGGATTATACCGGATCACCCTCTGGTACCTCCCATACAAAATGACCTTGTTTGGAAAATTAATATTTCTCCCATAATTTCTAAACCGGCACTTGGAGGATAATCAAATTTGGTAATTAATTATCTTGTAATAGGAATTATTATTGGGTGATGGTATTTATCAGTCAGTATACCTGACTGAAATTTCTGTACTGGTTTTCGTATCAAGAGATATATACCATCATCCCTAAGGGTGATGGTATAAAAATATTAAAGATATTAAAATATAAAAAACATTAAAACTATTAAAATACTAAAAATATTATAAAAATTAAGTATATAAAAAATAGTAAAAATATTAAGAATATTACAGATATTAAAAATATTAAAAATATTAATAGTATTAGCCATAGTTAAAATATTAACAATAATAAAACTATTAAAAATCTTCTAAATATTAAAGAGACTAAAAAATTTCAAAAATACAGTGTGGTTTAAAAGTCCCTTTACATTTGAATCAGTGGCTTATAGCCTTTTTACACCAGAAAAGCATATCGAATATGGTTTTACACCGCAGTTTCGCATATTGTCAGCTGTTTCTGAACTCACACGTTTATCCATTTGCCTTGTACACCGCCATTATTTTCCTGCCACAACTCTGTTAACATTGCTTCGGAGGACAAGGATCAACATTAATGAGAAAAATCGCTTAAATTCAGCTACTTCATAGTACAACTTAGTGAATTTTTCTGCATATTTCGTGGATGCTTAAATATGCTAACTTATTTGCAACAACAACATACATACAAAAATATACTAAATGGGTTCTGGTGTAAAAAGGCTATAATATACTTTTAAATTTTGATCTCACCCTTTCGAACCTTGGGGTTGTTTCTTGTTAAGTTTTTTTTTGCTATAAACAGTTATAAACATATAACTGTAATTTATCTAGTCTCTTCTTTAAGTTTTTTTTTTGTCTATAAAAACTGATTTACAAATTCCTATGTCTGCCTATCTCCTAAATCCATCTAGTTAAATATCCATCACAACGAATATTACTTGCAGCCATTACTCTAATCAAGCGGATTTACCGGAAAATTTGTTTCGCCACCTTTGTCTTAGTGAAGTCTTTCTTCCGCCCCCCACCATCACTTAAAATAGAAAATGTTAGGAAGTCAAAGGACATGAATTTGTGGCAGCATTGCATTGTTGTTTGGCATTTCGTGACCCCATCAATTTAGGCAAATAAATAAAGGTATACAACACACAACAACCGAACTGGCAGGCACTTTGCCCGACGAAGTAACAAAATTCTGTCAGACATCTCATTTCCACCACAGCCAACAAACAAACAAACAAACAAACATGTTCTATCCGCTTACCTTAAGGTGGCAGGAACATGCCATAGGCATAAGGGTATTTTCATGTTTATAGCCGCGTTGTTTTTTGTTTGTTTGTTGTTTTAACTTGTCGTCATCATCATTTTCTTTATGAGTTACTGTTCTAGTTTTCTTTCTTTTTTTTGGGGGAGGCTAAATTAGCACTTTTTAGCCATGTTTTGACACCTATTTACTTGGTTATTTATTTTTAAACATCAACCGCCGATAAAATGTTAATAACGGTAATATGCTGTCGTGTTGAAGTTTAAACAACAACAATATTAGGTTTGGTACAATTTGAGATATGTTAGAAATTGTAATGTCTTTATAGAAGAAAGCAACAGTGGAAAAGAATGAAAAGAGATATTTCATTACAAAATTTGTATCATTTAAAAAATAGTACAGTTAATAATCGATAGAAGGCGCTTTATAACTCATGTACAGCTTGCGTATGAGTTATGAATAATTATATAATGTAGCGTATACGTTCTAGAGTACTCTTCCGCAGTAATAACTCTTATATAAAAAAGTTCAAAAGTATAGCTGTAGTAAGGAAAGGAATTTGGTATTTTGTAAGACCATGGGATGATGGTAAGAAAACAAGACTGCCATGTGGCATACCTGGGTGCAATTGCTGTCACACCCATTTATGTTTCCCCCTCAATGTTGGCGACTTTCGAGATTGTCGTAGAAATGATGGAATCTTAAAATAGAAGTGTGTTAACAACTCAAATGCGAGAAGCTCTTCCATATCTCATACATGATATGTACTTATATAAGAAACTAAACTTTTTTAAGTGCCTCGTCTGAGAGGCTCTACGATTACTACTTTGTTGAACCCGTCTCCTCAAACCTCAGAAGGGGCGTGGATAGTCTTTACTCGAATACTTTATCTTGCCATAGCTTTACTAAATTTGGGCACGATCTCGTTGGGTATATTTATATTATTACTCGATTTCAAAAGTGGGCGGAATGGTTCATTTGTATGAAAGGACGGGGCGTGGCTAGACTTCCAATTTTATTCCCAAAACTTTATCCTGCTATAGGTTTACTATATACAGAATTTGGGCACGATCTCGTTGGGTATATTGATATTATTACTCCATCTCTAAAGTGGGCGGAATGATATATGTATTTGTATGGGAAGTACTAAAAGGGGCGTGGCCATGTAGCCCATTTGCAAAGTATCAAGTTTCGTCCTTCAAAATTTATCGCCGGACAACCAGACAGACAGATGGACATGGCTTAAACGAATTAAAAAGTCATGACGACTTGTTGCGACAACAAAAGTACTTTGTCATACAATAATAGTACATTGGAATAAACGTACTTTTTGGATAAAAGTTGTTTTAAGTACAATTGAGAGATAACAAAAGTACTTTTTGGTAACATAAATATATTTTGCGATAAATTAAATGTTGTTTTTGGAATAATATAAGTACTTTTTGCTGCAATTTTTATCAATTGCATCAAGAAGTACATTTCGGTGCAAAAAAGTACATTTAAAGCATCTATTATATTGTACCCAAAGATACATTTTGATACAATAGGAGAATATTTTTGTTCAGCCAAAGTAAATGTTTGTGCAATAGAAGCACTTTTGGTACAAATAAATGTACTTTTTGTACAATAAAAGTACTTTTTGTACTAAAAAAAAAAAATTAATTTCCCTTTGCACCCCATGAATGAGGTATGGGATAGCTTCTCGCGTTGTTGTGAATTAACACGCTTTCTATTTTTAGATTCACAACTAACGGCACCTACTTGTTTATCGACGAATGCGAACGTCACTGTTTTGAGAAGCTCTTACTAGACATGCCGATTGAATCGACGCTTAATACTGCGAAGTTGCTGTCAACAACATTCGAGGGGAGCCGACAATGAAAGAAAAATTTATTTATTTTTTCTTTTAAGATGACTGGAGCCAGGTTTGAACCTGCGATCTCCCGCATGGTAGTCGCGTGTTCTAACCACTATGCCACGGCCGGGCCGGTCCCTTTTTGTACAACAAATGTAAATTTTTGTACATCGACACCACTTTTGGTTACAACAAAAGTACTTTGCAGCTCAATAAATGTACATTGCAGTACCATATGTAACAAGTACTTTATTGGTATAATAAAATGACTTTTTGTACAACGAAATTAATTTTGGTACAAGTAAAGTACTTTTCAGTATAATAAAACTACATTGCAATACCATAAAAGTAGTTTGCGGCACAACATAAATAAAATTTTTTACAGCAAACTTTTTTGATATAAATATTGTATATTTCGATACATTAAAAGTCCTTTTTAATGCCATAAAAGTACTTTTGTTGTCCCAACAAGTACTTCTATTGCTCCTCAAAGAACTTTTATTGTACAAAGTATATTTATCTTACCACAAAGCACTTTTATTGTACCAAAGAGAAGATTTACAATAGAATTTCTTTTCGGTACAAAAAAAAGTACTTTTTAGTAAAACAAAAGTACTTTTTGGCTAATTTAAATAACTATTTGCTACAAAAACAGTACTTTTTGCTAAAACTTAAATGATTTTCGTATAGTGAAAGTACGTGTTAGTACAAGTAAAGTACTGTTTGATACAATAGAAGATTATATTTAACTTATACAGTACAACACATAATTTTGGGACTCAATTCTGAGAATTTCACGAGACTGTAGCCCCAAAAATAGAAAGTTCTGCATCATTGCTCCTGACAAGTTGGCTGCATTAATAATATAATGGTAATCACGTTTTCGTTCTTATAAAGGCAACACTAACTGCACCTATCCCAAAATATAGTCATTAACTGAGCTCATGTCCTTTAACCTACAGGTTAATGGTATAAAAATGGCATTTTTGCATTTTGAAAATATAAAAATCCACCTTAAGCTAAAAAATGTGGCAAAAATATCGTATGGCTAATAAAATATTTATGCAGCCAACTTGACAAAACGATTGACGCAGAAGTTCTTATTTTTGGGGCTAACTTCACGAGCAATTCTCAGAATTGAGTCCCAACTCAATGAGCTAAAAAAGCGTGACTTTCGCTTTCGTTTGCTGGGATATGTTGTACAAAATTTTCGTTGCGCTCTAGTCGAAGGAATCGTTGTATTGCATAGTTCTCGCATACGCAGAAAGCACTTTGTACTTTGCTATATGATGTCATAGCACAAAATTCCCATTGGTTACTCTTGGATATCGCAGCCCTTCCGACCCTACCCGCCAT